>PVJN01054723.1:0-13312 GCA_004026805.1 Lasiurus borealis | reverse complement strand
GCAGGTCAACACTCTATCCACTGAGCCAAACCAGCCAGGGCTCAAGGGGACATTCTTTAGCTTCATCCAGTTGTTGCTGAGTGGGAATTTGGGCCCAGTACAACCAAATTAGTCCCCCCTCCCCCCCTTTTTTTTTTCATGAGAAACTAGATTTTTTTAGGTTAAACTTTCTGTTTATTAAAGGTTGGAAACTAATTTAAAATTTTAAAGACATTGGTGGTAGTTCATTATGAAAGTGAAAAAGAAAAACAAACACATGATCTATGGACCAAATTAAACACAGCTGTGTAAGATTGTGCAAGATTGATGCCTGTGCTTACAGGCTCTCCTCAATTCTGCATTATAGCCACATGGAACTGCTTCCAGTGCCCTGAGCATGTGGAGTGCCCCTCGCCTCTGGCTTTGCTGGCTCTCTTGGTTTGGAATGCTCTTTCCTCCTTACATGACGCCAACCCTCCCCCAGTCTTTTCCCAACTACATGGTAAGAATTAATCTTTCTTTGTCAAGAATTCTCTCTGAAGCGTTTCCTGACATGTCTTTACCCCACTTTACGGAGAACCAGCTCTTCTACCTTTGCACTCCAACAGGTTCTATGGACCTCTTTTTAATTTTGGTTTTTATTTGTTTCCATGATGCAATCTCTAGAGTTTAAGCTGCAAGGGGACAGTGCCATGTCTAATTTATCTATGTATTCTCAGTGCCTAGCACAGTAATTGGCACTCAATAGGCACTTAAATAAATATTTTTGAATGAATAAAATACACAGTAGTTATTTGCCAAGAGGTATTCTTTCTAAAATTGACACCCACTTTAATTTTTATCAACAAATACCAAAATGTTATTTTATGGTTGAAAACTATGGTTGAAATATCATTCCCTAATTTTTATAAATATTGATACCTCTTTTGGAAACTAGTCTCCAAAGATGGCTACCAATGAAGCATGCCTCCCAGTATTCTTGCTCTGATGTGATTCCCTTTCTTAGAATCTGGGCTGGCCCCTCGGCTTGCTTTTTGACCCGTAAATGAGGTGCAAGGAACACTGCATGACTTCCAAGGCTGAGTCATAAGAAGTCTTCCATTTCTGCCTGAGTTTCTTGGAATGCTTGCCCTTGGGACACTCTGTTTGGGAACCCAGCTGCTGTGTGGTGTGGAGCTCATGTCACATGAAGAGGCCATATGTAGGCCATTTACAGACCCCTGCTGGGCTCTCAGCCAATAGCGAGCATCAACTGCCAGCATGGGAGTGGGGCATATTGCACATTCAGTCCAACTGAGCCTTCAGATTGAAACCATAACCAACTTTGCACAGCAACTGCATGACACCAAGTGGGAATCATCCCGAGTTCATTCCACCCACAAAGCTTGGAGGTAATAATAAAATCACTGTTTTATCAAATTAATTTTAACTTAATTACTTTGTTATGCAGCAGTGGATAGCCAGAAGACCTTGGACGTGAATAAAATATTAGGCTTGAAACTGCATGTCAAGAAGAGTTTAAGCTATCTTGCTATAATTGACCTTGGAGTTCTGAGTTACATTATTTCACCAATAACCTACTTGACCTCACACTTCAATGGGAATTTTTAAATGTGCAGTTAACTGAAAACATTTTCATTTTTATCAAAAAGTCTTTGTTAAGTTCTCTAACAGATTCATACACATCAAATCTTTATACAGCAAATAACATGATGATGAAAAATTGCATCTTATAGTAGCCAGTGCATTTTTCCTTTTATGAAAATGAAGTTATAGGAAATATTTTCTACCATCCTTTCTAGGTAGCAGTTATTCCTTAGTAAAATAATCTATGCCAGGTTTTAGTCATTAACATTTTTTTGTGTGGTTTCATTATGTTGGATAGTTCTCTTTCACTGATTTTACAATTAAGCTGTAATCCACATACAATGTAACTCACCCTTTGTCATATATAGTTCTGCAAGTTTTGGCAAATGTAGACAGTTGTGTAACACTACCACACTCAAGATACAGAATAGCACCATCACCTCCAAATATCCCTGTGCCCCTTTGTAGTCAAGCCTCCTTCTTGGCCACTGATTTTTTAAAATATAATTTACTGAGTTGAAATTTCTATAACATAAAATTAACCATTTTAAACTGAACAATTCAGTGGCAGTTATTACATTCACAATGTTGTGCAACTGCCACCTCTGTCTAGTTCCATTTCCATTACTTCAAAGCAAAACTCCTTACAATTTTATCTCCTATTCCCTCCTCCCCCAGCCCCTGGCAACCACCAGTCTGTATTCTGTTTCTGTGGATTTATCCATTTTGCATATTTTATCTGAATGGAATCATACAATAAATAAGTGACCATCCTCTGTCTGGCTTCTTTCACTTAGCGTAATGTTTTGGGGGTTCATCCCCTTTGTAGCACCTATGAGCACTTCTTTACTTTTTGTGGCTGAATAATATTCCTCTTTATGGATATGCTCTGTTTCCTTGTCCCAATAGTTTTGCCTTTGCGAGAATGCTGTGCTAACGAAATCATATAATCTGTGTAGCTCTTGAGTCCAGTGAGCTGTTTGATTTTTGCTTTTAGAGTATATGGGTACCTTCAAATGTCTCCATCACTATTAAATTTTCTTCCTAATGGTTCTGTGGGACCATGGTATTTTGGGGTCAGAACTTGTGTGTACCGCCCTCCTCTCCTTTGCTTCACTGGACTTTCTCCTTTTTACTTTGAGGCCCTGTCCAGAGCCTGGGCACATGCCATGAGACATCATCGCTTTAGAGAAAGGTTGGTGGTGTGAAATCAGAGAACATGAGAGTCTAACCGCTCCCATTAAATTAAAAAGCCATTTTATGAGTATAAGAAAGCTTTGTGAAGAATACTTAAGGAGTCAGGTTTTTTCCCCCTTGAGACACCTAGAGAGAGAGCTATGGACTAAGGTGAGATATAGGCAGAAGTGACAGGAAATGCTGCTATGTTCTTGAAAGAAGCAGTAGCCTCACCCACTGCACTTGTGGAGGGCATGTGTTGGAGGAGGGGCAGCAGATCTGTAAGGGAATATGAGGACAGATGGAGTTTCGGATTATGGCTAGGGTGGGGTCTGGGAAAGCAAGGCAGGTGCTGGGGAGATATCCCTGAAGAAGTGTAAGTAAGGCAGGAGGATGTGGCAACTAGAGAGGACCTCAGCAGCTGCCTGGTTTCCTGGCCGAGAGTGCGCCTTCAGAAAGATGACCCCGTTTCACATCACTGGGGCAGGGCTTGGAAGTTAGCCAAGAGTGAGAGAAAGAGCAAGGAAGCCTGAAGGGTCTCTCAGTAGGGAAAACAACCATGGTGAGACTATGTACTGAGTGGCTGGGGACCAGATGGGGAACCTAGTCCACTCAGCAAATGCTGGCCTGCCAGGTCATTCATCAGAGCTGAGGACCAAATGGGGCTGAACATCTCAGCAGAAGCCAGTGTGGGGCAGATGATGGCAACAAGGGACGTGATGCTGTCTCCTCGTGTCTTTTTTTAAAAAAAATATATTTTATTGATTTTTTACTGAGAGGAAGGGAGAGGAATAGAGAGTTAGAAACAATCGATGAGAGACACATCGATCAGCTGCCTTCTGCATGTCCCCCACTGGGGATATGCCCACAACCAAGATACATGCCCTTGATCGGAATCGAACCTGGGACCTCTCAGTCCGCAGGCTGACGCTTCTCTCCACTGAGCCAAACGGTTTTGGCTCCTCATGTCTTGATGTCGCAGGAGGCCCTGCAGCGTGAGAAACACACAGGGAAAAGGAGGGGGAGGAGAAACTGTTCTTAAACTTGAAATGGCTAAATGTACCTGGAATCAGCTAAGGGTGTAATTTCTGCCAGTAGGTGGAATTGGAGCTTGAGCTAGAGGATACGAATATAGTAGACTTACTAGCCTTTCCGTGCTTCAGTCTTTTCATCTGGTAAAGAGAGGGGGCAAAGATAATACCTCCTCAGAGGGTTACTGTGAGGGTTAAACGAATGAATATGTGCACAGCATTGAGGCCAGTGCCTGGCACAAAGCAAACACTTACTACATATTAACTCTCGTTATCTGCAAATTATATACATATAGACCACAAGCAAACAAATCGAAAAACAGAAAGCGATAGGAAAACAGACATTCCTTTAAAATCTTATCTGCTGTGGTTCTGTGCTATTGCACAGGTGAGCCAGGAAATCAGAGTTCCTGCCCTTTGGAACTTTCAGTTTAAGACATAATCAAACCTGACAGCCCCTCCTGTTGTTGCTAGAGCTGAATTATCAATAAGCATTGACTGCATGCCAAGAGAATAGAATGACGTCAACAAGAAGCCTGGCTGGTTATTTTAGGCGTGGCTTTTAGGATCTCTTCGTTGGGGAGCAGGGTGGGGGGTAGAGGGGGAGTGGGAATGGGGGGTGGTAGAGAGATTGGTCCCTTAGATCTTGCTCTCAACTTTATGGGCTTAGCTTATCAATTTACCCAGAATGCTCTGCTTCTCTCTCTATATATATTACATGTAAAAATAGTTTATGTTCAACTCTTTAGTACTTTAAAAGATGTATTGATCAATTTGATAATAGCATATAATTCTAAGTGTTGTTACTAGTAACTAGTAGCCAGAATAAAATATGTGATGTACTTTTCTCTGAGACTTTCTTGCTTATCCTTATTTTGCCCATCCTAAATTTTTGTTGTTTGTTTTGTTAAGCCTTATCTGATGACATTCTTTTCCTTTGCTTTTCAGAGAGAGTGGAAGGGAGGGGGGCAGAGAGAGAGAGAGAGAGATGTTAGAGAGACACATTGACCGATTTCCTTCTACACACACCTGGATCAGGATGGGGAGCAAAACTGCCCTTGACCAGGAATCGAACCCATGACCCCTCAGTGCTCAGGTTGAAGCTCTAACCACTTAGGAACACTTGCCAGGGCCATCCTAACAACTTTAGGATTGTAAACCATATTATCTTTTTCATCCTTCACCATTCTGTACATATGGTCAGTGTCTATTATAATCCTACTAGAGGCCCAGTGTATGGGATTAATGTATGAGTGGGGTCCCAATGTCTGGCCAGAGATCAGGGTCAATCAGGTTCCCTTCCTTCCTGCCTCTCTACCTCCCTCCCTCCTCTTTCCCTTGCCACCTGCGTGCTGCCACCTCCCTGCTTTCTCCTTCCCTCACTGCCCATGTTCACAGCCATCCAGACCTGGTTTTCCATCCCAGCTTGGGCAGGGACCTGATTGGGCAACCTGCCACTTCAGTGAGTGGGTGATGGGCCAGTTGGGGCCTGCTAGTCAGGTGGAGGGACCTAGGAGGTTGGCCGCTGGCTCCAAGTAGGGAGCCGGCCCTCCCCTGGGAAAGGGATCACATCCGCTGCCACCCACCCCCAGTTCCCCATCTTAGCTCGGGGGCCTGACCTTGACCAGGCAATCAGGCCTACCTGGGGGGAAGGGGAGGTAGGAAAGGGGGAAGGATTGAGAGAGAAAGAGAGAGATTGGCTGGGGGGCTCCATTGGCAATTGGGGCCTGTGGACTGGGGGCAGCTTCTGCATTAAGCATCTGCCCCCTCGTGGTCAGTGTGCGTCATAGCAACCGGTCCTTCCTTGTTCTGGTTGTTCTGTCCTAATGGTCGCTTAGGCTTTTATACATATAGAATATATAGATACTATTGGTTTTTGGCTTGTTATTGTTGGATTGTTATTCAGAGAGTTGGCCATCTGCTCCATTGCTTGTGGCTGCCCTGCACCTGAATCATCACAGTCATTTGCTCTTCACCATGCTCAGTCCCGGTCCTCTTAGTTTGCTCTCATTATGCAGAAGTTCCAACTGAGTCCTGTGAAAAGAGCCGTGCCTGGTCTGATTGTCTGGTGCCAAAGCCAAATAATTAACAGATAATTTCCATTTTTTAAACTGATTTAAAAAAATTTTAATTACAGTATACATTTAATATTATTTTGTATTAGTTTCAGCCACCGTGGTGAGATAATTATATACTTTACAAAGTGGTTTCCTTGATAGTTCAAGTACCTACCTGGCACTGTACATAGTTATTACAATATTATTGTCTACATTCCCTATGTTGCATTTTTACATTCCTGTAACTGTTTTGTGACTGCTAATTTGTAGTTCTTAATCCCTTTACCTTTTGACCCAGCCCCCAACCCTTCTCCCCTCTGACAACCATCAGACTGACCTCTGTATCTATGAGTCTGTTTTTATTTTGTTTGTTTTTATTTTGTCTTTAGATTCCACATATAAGTCAAATTATAAGGTATTTGTCTCTCTCTGTTTGACTTCCTTCACTTAGCATAATAGCCTATAGGTTTATCCATGCTGCTGCAAATGACAAAATTTCATTCTTTTTTATGGTTGAGGAATATTTCATTGTATATATGTACCATAGCTTTTTTATCCATTTGTCTATTTTTTAATAGTTTTTAAATGTTTTTTTTTTAAATCAATTTTTAGAGAGAGAGGGAGAGGAATAAAGAGATAGAAATATCAATGATGACAGAGAATCATTGACTGGCTGCCTCCTGCATGCCCCCTTTTGGGGTCTAACTGATAACCTCTTAGTTTATGGGTCAACACTCGAACCACCGAGCAATACTGGCCAGGCTCTTGTGTCTAGTAGCCGTGTTTATTCATAGGCTCCTGGGTTGCTTCCATCTCTTGGCAATGGTAAATAGGGCTGGAATGAACATAGGGGTGCATATATTAATTTTTAAAAATCCACATTACATTGGAGGAGAATCTTTTTGTCTGATATCAAGTGTTCTCCAGGAAATCACTAGGCCTGGGTCCCCCATGGGCTTGTTTTAGACCTTTATTCATTAAGAGATATTTCATTGACTTTGGACGGTACCTAGAGCTTCTTTCTGTTTTAACAGAAGAAAAAAAAAGATTGATTTTTTTTTTAACATGTTAAAATTCATTGGTGACTAAACCATTATCGTGAAGCTCTTGGATACCTTTTTATCGTGGAGAGCTCCTACCCTGTGCATGAATGCCCGGCTCCCACCTCCTGCCTCCTCTGTCCTGAGGAGAAGGATGAGCCAGGCAACGAACCGAACAGTGGGACTCCAGCTGGCTCTTTTAGCTCAGACAGAAGCAAAGCCAGGGCACAAAAGCAGCATTCCAAGGCCACAGCAGGTTGCTCTCCAGGAAAAGGAATCGGTCATTTATTTCTAAGCAATCTATTAACCGGCCCCTCCAAGAGAGTCACTCTCCTCCCTTCATTGAGATACAAGGACGCCTTTCCTTCTCAGCTGCTTCTGAAGGCCTCTGCAGTTGAAGTGCTGACTGCAAACAGTCCAGCCTCGAAGAAAATGTCAGCGAGAACCAAGGAGCAGACAGACAGTGCTGTGCTTTTTTAGTGCTTTCCTCACTTGGCTTCCCAAACCGCTTTCATTCAGGCAGGAGAGCCATCGTGGGCAGGGATCCCCCCGCAGCAGCAGCTGGCTGGCCCGCGGAGTTCGGCGCCCCTGGAATGCCTGAGCCCTGAGCACACGGCGCTGTGCAGCCGGGCTGATGGGAAGCCCTGAACAGCTTGCTGAATTATTACTTCATTCTCGGCCCAAGCAGCGGGAGGCGAGATGACGAGTGAGTGAGAGAGCCCATGGACCTCAGTGTGGGCCGAGGGAACCAAAACAAACACGGAGAAGACAGGCCAATGTTTAAATCTGTGTAAGGGATGGAGCGCGCAGGAACGTTTGACCATATTTTGTCTAGTGAACAGATTTCATTTTGTAATGGCTGCGCTCGTCAGTGGAAAGTAGAGGTGCAGGCGGGAATCTGTTTCTCTCCTACCTCTCCCACACCTTTTCTGGGACTCTCAGGAACGTCTCCCCATGCTTGGTATATACTTAAGGTGGCCTGGGAGTTGTACAGTGTGACCGGCGCTGGACTCAGACCCTATATTTGATGGCCAGGACACAGAAACGTTGCCTAAGAATATTGGGAACGAGGAGTAGACCATGGAGGGAGCAATACAAGCATTTCACGAAGTAGGATTCCCCATTTTCCAGGCTGCTCAGTTCTGGTTGAAGAGTGTTAATCTTGTGGACTAATAGTCTTTCCTTATCCCTTCTCCAGCGGTTGCATAGATGGCCTCTCTCTGGAGATTCTCTTTTGATCCTTCCCTTGGATTCTAGTTTTTACTACCTCGTACCAGAGTTTTATGTTTCCATTTATCTCCTAACTGTTCCACTCAAGGTGACCCTCTCATACATCCATTGCATTTTCAAACGTGGCCATACTTTGCTCAACTGGTTGTGTCTAGTGGCCTCCTGCCACTGTCCCTGGCCAGGGGAAATCAGTGCCTTACCTCATCGCTTTATTATTTTATGGCAAGTACTTTTCATTGCCTTGATACCAGGTATTTTGATGAACCCAAGATGATGATTCAAACACATGTTCTATTCTTGCATTTACATAATCACACACACACACACACACACACACACACACACACACACACTTTCTCACTCCTCGCTCTCTTTCTCCCCCCACCCCTCTTTTCTTTTTGGTCTTTAAAGGGAGCATATTATCCAAAAAGGCAAACAGATGAATCTCTGTGTTTACATTACACTTGTCAAAGAAAGCTGCCAACTTTACTTCCTTTTTATATCTTTCTCTGGTTTTCAGGAAAGCGTTGGAGGAGCTAGATTATCATGGGTGGCATGGGCTTGGGGGATGGTAATTTTTCAGTCACATTAATAAAAGTAAACTTTTTTTTTTCAGGCTTACTTAGTTCAAGAGTAAGGAACAATCTGAGCTCAACTGTAGAGGGCGCTCTTGTCTTAATAATAGCATTGTAATTGTGACTGGAAAAGAAGCCAGGTGGAGAATAAGTATCCCTTATGACTAGATATTTTATGGTAAAGAAGATAGGGTGCATTTTGGAATAGACACTAAATCCGTATTGTTTTCACATTATCTTTATAATTTTTCTTAAGAATAAACTCATCTTCAAATTTTGTATCCTTTGGTTCAGTTTTTGTTGAAAGTGCTCAAGCCCCAACCAGTGAGAATTAACCTCTTTAATGATTTATACCTTGTGTTGGATCTGTCACTCAATAGCTGATGTTTTTGTGTGCAGGAAGCTGTAAATGGTCTTTCAAAAGTGGCAATTGCAGCAGGACATGCCTTGGCATAAAAGCCTTCAGTGGTTTTCAATCTAGTTTAAAATGAATACCCCCTTTCTTATTGTGCTGACCCAAGGTCTTGTAGGAGATTAGCCTCTTCTGACCCATCAGCCTCGTCTCTATTTCTTTCTCTCATATGCTTCCCCACCATCCCACCCAATCTGGGACAGTTTGTCTGCCCCACAGAGCTGGTCCACACTCAATGCCCTATGCATCTGCTCTTCCATCCGTGTAGGGAGCCTTTTCATGGCACTCCTTCCCATTTCTCACCCCCTTGCTTCATACAAATTCTTCCTTGTGTACCGGAGCTAAAACAGGCCCTTCCACCCCAGCTTTTTGTTTTTAATTAGAAAATTTAAATTGTGTTATGATTCACATAAGAATATGTTACATAGCATAGGATTCAGTAGATTTTATTGTATTCACAAGATTTTACAATTATTGAGGAGAAACCAAGATGGCGGCATAGATAAACATCTAAACTGCTGCCTTGCACAACAATTTCAAAACTACAACTAAAAGACAAAACAGACATCATCCAGAACCACAGGAAAGCTGGCTGAGTGGAAATTCTACAACTAGAAGGGAAGAGAAAGGCACACTGAGACTCAGAGGAGCTGCAGGATGCAGAGGTACTGAGGCACTCGCATGGAGAAGGCGGGCAACTGAGTACACGGCTGGCTTTCTCAAGCAGGAGGGAGACAAATGTTCCTGACTGCACTGAACTCCAATCTAAGCGAGACTCTGGGGACCCAGACTCATTCGGGGAGAAAGTGCACTGTCTGGCAGCAGGTGGAACTCAAGGGCAGCTTTCTCTCAGAGGTGCTTGCAGTGATTACCATGGGACATTGAGACACAGGGGCCTATTAGGGCAGAGCTGACAGCAAACCAATGCTGTCTGCTATGCCCTGAAACTCTACCCCATCCAAGCTGAGCACAGAGGCTTTTGCAAGTCTTGTCTCACAAGGGTGTCTCTAGCACAGTTCTCCCAGTTTAGACACAGCTGATTCTCACAGCCAATTGGCCTGGAGGTCAATTCCTCCCAGTGATACCAACAACAATCAAGGCTTAACTACAACAAGATTGTTCACACAGCCTACAAAGGGATACACCAAGAGTGTCCACGTCAGGTAACTGGGGAGGCTGAGCCACTGAGCCCTATAGGACACCTAGCACACAAAGCCACTCGATCAACTCAGGGAAGCAGCCAAAATGCAGAGACAAAGAAACAGATCACAAATGAAAGAAATGTAAGAAAGCAAACAACTGGATATAGAGTTCAAAACCACAGTTATAAGGTTTTTCAAGAGTTTTCTAGAAAAGGCCGATAAATTTAGTGAGACCTTCAAGGATATGAAAAAGGATGAACTAGAAATTAAGAATACACTGACTGAAAAAAAAATATTATACAGAGATCTAACAGCAAACTAGAGGATCACAAGAATCAAGTTAAAGATTTGAAATACAAAGAAACAAAAAAGAAAAAGAAAAAAAAAGAAAAAAAACTCAACTGGAAAAGCAAAAAGAATCCAAAAATATGAAGATAGTGTAAGGACCCTCTAGGACAACTTCAAGCATACCAACATCTGAATTATGGGGGTGCCAGAAGAAGAGAGAGAGCAAGATACTGAAAACCTATTTGAAGATATAATGACTGAAAACTTCCCCCACCTAGTGAAAGAAATAAACTTACTAGTCCAGGAAGCGCACAGGAACCCAAACAAAAGGAATCCAAAGAGGACCACACCAAAACACATCATAATTAAAATGCCAAGAGCAAAAGACAAAGAGAGAATATTAAAAGCAGCAAGAGAAAAACTGACCTACAAGGGTGCACCCATACGTCTGTCAGCTGATTTGTCAACAGAAACTATGCAGGCCAGATGGGAGTGGCAAGAAATATTCAAAGTGATGAATAACAAGAACTTACAACCAAGATTACTCTACCCAGCAAAGCTATCATTCAGAATTGAAGGTCAGATAAAGAGCTTCACAGATAAGAAAAAGCTAAAGGAGTTCATCATCACCAAAGCAGCATTATGAAATGCTGAAAGGTATTCTTTAAGAAGAGGAAGAAGAAAAAGATAAAGATAAAAATTATGAGCAACAAATACACATCTATCAACAAGTGAATCTAAAAATCAAGTGAATAAAAAATCTGATGAACAGAATAAACTGGTGAATATAATAGAATCAGGGGTATAGAAAGGAGGTGGACCGATAATTCTCAGGGGAAAGGGGTGTGGGGAGTGTGGGAAGAGACTGGACAAAAATCATACACCTATGGAAGAGGACAATGTGGGGATAAGGACAGAGGGACGGGTGGTAGCCAGGTGGAGGGGAGCTATGGGGGAAAAAAGAGGAGCAATTGTAATAATCTGAACAATTAATATTTATTAAATTAAAAAAGAAAAGCAAACAAACAAACAAACAAACAACAAAAACAGTTACTTTACCAGAATTCAAGTCTCCCACTGTTTCAAAAGTATATTTATCTTTATTGATATTCAAGTAAAAATTAAACAACAGAATTTGATTTAAAGTTTTAAAAAATGATTTTACAGTTATCATCACTGCCTAACTTCAGAACATTTTTGTTTCCCTAAAATGAAACCCTTTGCCCTATCGATTTACCTGTTCTGGACATTTCACACCCACCTCTTTTGACCATTAAAGCACCCTATTTATTTCCTTCCTGGCACATATGCATTTGTTTACTTGTCTATTGCTTATTCTCCATGATTTACTTGTAGACTTTCTTCCTAGTTCAGTCTGTCTAGCAATGCAGCAAGCTTAGCCTCTCACTGTCACTGTGGAATGGATCGATGTGGTGGTGTGAACACTTCTGGGGCTGTTGTAGAAGAGACCCCTCTGTGAGGTCCTCTAAGAATTCTTCCAATTCAAAGCATCTATGTTTCAGTGCAACAACTTCTCATTCATTACATTTCCAGCAACAGCTCTTTAGGGTTCCAGGTCTTCCCCACATTTTTCCTGTTCTTTACTTGGAACCCACAGAGTTCCATCCAACAAAGGGTTGCACTGGGTTTCTAGAAGACTCTTTAGGGCTGGGATCATCCCATAGCAATAACAGTAACATTCACAGAACATGGGCCATGTGCCAGGCATGGAAATGTGTGCTACTTACATATTTTTCAACTATTCTAGTGGTCTTATTACAACCTTGTGAGACAGGTACTGCTATTATCACACTTTGAAGATGGGCGCATTGAGGCTTAGGGAATGGACACATTTTATTCTGATGGTTTGTGGCAGAGGAGGGACTAGAATTCTTGGGCCCACTTTCTTAACCATTCTACTCTCTATCTGGCTTCTTAATGTTTCAGCCACATATTTGCTCCAAGTGCTGCTGCAATGTTCGAATGCAATATATACTTTGTCGTTAAAGCACCTGTTAAGATTGTTCACCACAATGACATAAATAAAAAATATATTCCTTGCAATTTTTAGCACAGCAGCACACCATCAGCTTTTGAAATATGGGGTTCTCTGCTACATTTTGGGCTAGGGAGGTGGCCAGCTAGTGTCCTCTGGAATGCCCAGGGCTGTGTAAGCATTTGTGCATGGATGGAGGGAAGAATTCCTGCCAGTGCAGCACCTCAAGCTTCCACAGCACTGGCACTTGGAGGAGAGTTATTTCCTGCAGGAGGCTTGATCCCTAAGAGAAGATCCTAATAAGCTTAGGTGCTGTACTAGTTATGGCTCTCCAGGAGCAATAGGAAATATCTATCATCTGTACTAGTGTCTGTAATGTCTATGTCTGTGTCTCTCTGTGTCTAAGATTATGCCCATCTCTATGTCTATCTATATATAAAGAAATTTATTCTAAGAAATTGACTTACATCATGATAGAAGGCTGGTAAGTCTAAAATCTGTAGGGTGAGCTTGGAGGCTGGAGGCCCAGGCAAGAGCCGATGCTGAAGTTCAAGTTAAAAGGCTATCTGCTGCCAAATTCCTCTTGCTAAGGGTAAGTCCATCTTTTGTTCTAGTCAGCTGATTGGATGAGACCCATCCACATTAGGAAGGGTCTTGTGCTTTACTCAAAGTCCACCAATTGAAATGTTAATCTCATCCAGAAATTCTCTCTCAGAAACATCCAGAATAATATTTGACCACATTTCTCAGTACCACGGCCCAGCCAAGTTGCCACATAAAATTAGTCATCAGAGCCAAA
>PVJN01054722.1:0-13312 GCA_004026805.1 Lasiurus borealis | reverse complement strand
TGCCCACCCACTGCCAGGGAGGGCTTTGCACACCAACACTGCCCACCCACTGCCAGCGGAGGGCTTCGCACACCAACTCTGCCCACCCACTGCCAGTGGAGAGCTTTGCACACCAACTCTGCCTACTGCCAACGAGGGCTTTGCACACCAACTCTGCCTACTGCCAACGAGAGCTTTGCACACCAACTCTGCCCACCCACTGCCAGCAGAGGGCTTTGCACACCAACACTGCCCACCCACTGCCAGCGAAGGGCTTTGCACACCAACACTGCCTACTGCAGTGGAGGGCTCTTGTAAGCAGAAAGGGGCATGCAGAGGCAGGACGGACCTTGTCCGGGAGGCGGCCGTGACTTCATGACATAAGAGACGGGGCTCCTCTTGGCCCTGCCTGTCTGGGACGTTATTCAGACCTTGTAAAAACTCTGAAATAGCAGGATGGCCCAACAAGGCAGAGAAGGGACAGGCCCAGGGCACATAGGATTCCTTTCAGGCTGATCACCAGCTGGCCTGGGGGTAGGGACAGGGGCTGAGAGTGGAGCGTGGGGGAAGGAGGAGGGATTGGGGGATCTGAGAAACGTGCCTCATGCTTCCGCAGTGAGGCTCAGGGCACGACCTCAGCGTCTGCAGAGTAGCTGGCTCGTGAGCCGGGGTCTGCTGAACGGGATTTCATTGATACTAAAATGACAGGTTTCAAAAGTGGTCACTTCTCGATCCAGAGGAAACCACCAGATAAGTCTGCAAAGACGTGCGTATGTATGTGTAGACACATGTATATAAACATTTATACAAGCATATGTGTATGTACGCACCAACATGAACGCATGAGGATGTTGACCGCAGAGCTGTTTATAAAAATGTTTGACAAGTTGCTGGATATTTGTGCAACTGAAAACAATACAGCCGTTCAAAGGGACGAGGCAGAGCTATATAAACGGACATGTTAGGATAAAAAAAACACCAAGGTCACCAATAAGTATGTCCTATATGATTCTAACTGGGGGGCAGAACTCACCCACGGACTCCCGTGAGCGTGGAAAGGTCTTGATGGTAACCTATAACTATGGTGCTCAGGGGCTTACTATATAGTTTTGTGTTTTTTTGTTTTGTTTTTGTTTTTTACCTTTTTCCTCCCAACTTTCCTTAAGCAAATATTTGTGTTAAAAAGGAACAACATCAGAAAATAAAAAGCGTGAAGAAAGCCCCAGAGAATATCCAGGTCCCTTGTGGACCAGCCTCGGGGAATTTGAGGGTCCCCGCTATTCGAGAAGTACCACTTCATCTTTTTTAACGGAATACTCAGTATGATGGGCCCTCCATTCCTGTGGGTCCCCCACCCGCTGATTCATCCAGTCGCGAAAATACTCAGAAAAAGGACGTTACGGTTTTGCCGACGAGCACGCAGTTGTTAGGCCTGAGATGGCTGTGTCTGTTTGGAACCTGGACAGACCTTTTTCTTGTCATCAGTCTCTAAACGGTACAGCACAAACAGCTACACTTGGCATTTCTGTGGCATCAGGTATTTCCAATAACCTAGGGGTGACTTAAAGGGTTTGAGAGGATGTCTGTAGGGTGACATGCAAGTGCTGTGCCATTTTATACAAGGGAGCTGAGCATTCATGGATCGGTGCATGGGTACATGCCATCCTGTTAATTATTCTTTCCCGTGAACTTCGTGGCATTTAAAATATCCTTACATATTAGTCGGGATGTAATTTATGCTGCATTTTCAGGTTCCCCAAATATTTACTAAGCACCAGGGTGTCCACTGTTCAGTCCAAAGCTTGTCACCCTGAAGGGCCCATGAGTGAGTGACGGCAAGTGCTCAGCCAGGCCTCCTCACGTCGGCTCCCCAATGGATTCCCCCAAAATCCCCCAGGTACTGTTGCCGCCAACCCACAATACTTCCGAGCCCAGCTGCTCTGAGCACTGGGGCGCATTTTCTCGGACTCTGGGGCTCGGCGCGATCATGACCCTTGCGAGAGGCCACTCTGAAGGAGTGACTCCCCAAGTGCACAGACCTCCAGCGCCCCTGCTCTTTCCTTCCCAGTCCCGAGCGCGAGGCCAGGGGAGATGAGCTTTGGCCAGGAACCCGGAGAGCGAATCTGCACGGGGCGTCAGCTTGCCCGCGTGGCTGGGTGTCAGCTTACCCCCGTCCCGCCCGGCACCAGCCGCAGAGGCAGAGCCAGGCCTGGCCGGGAGCGGAGCTCCTGGTTTAAGCGGTGAACTCATCTGGGCCTGGACAGCTGCACGGCTCAGGCAGGGCTCAACCTGCCGCCCGGCCTCGTTTCCTTGAAATCCACGCGGGACCCGGGTCCAAGGAGCTGGCGCCGGACCCGCACGCTCCTCCTTGTCAAAACGGCTGTGAGACCTGTGGGGACCCATGCCTCCTCCGGTGCCTCTGGACGTTTCTAGGCGTCAGCATGATTCTCCTGGGAACGTCGCAGGGACCCGGGAGGTGGGCAGGGAAGGGGTGTGGCTGTGACTCTTACCAATTCCTTTGCTGTCACTCAGGCCCCCTCTCCCGTCCTTTCTCCAAAACGCAGCCGGAGTGACCTCTTTTGAGTGCCATTCCCATCTCGCCAGGGCCCTGCTCAAGGCCTTCAGTGGCCTCCCAATGCCTCAACGGGTTCTAGAAGGCTCGCTGGGACCGGGCCTTGTCTTGTTGGGGCCACACTGAGATTCCAGCTCTTCCTCGAATGCTCTGGGCTCCAAGTCTGTCGCCCTCTCACAGCCTTCGAACCTGCTGTCAACCTTTCCCTGAACACTCCATCCCCGGGTTGCCACTGGCTGGAACACTCCATCCCCGGGTTGTCATTGGCTGGAACACTCCATCCCCGGGTTGCCATTGGCTGGATCACACCACCCCAGGTTGCTATTGGCTGGAACACACCGCCCCCAGGTTGCTATTGGCTGGATCTCACTACCCCAGGTTGCCATTGGCTGGATCACACTACCCCAGGTTGCTATTGGCTGGAACACACCACCCCCAGGTTGCCATTGGCTTGCTCCTTTTCATCATGACGGTTTCCACTGGATCCTCACCTTCCCTGCCTGATCCATCTGAAGATCCTCCCCCAACCCCTACCATTTTCTACCCCCAAAATCCCTGGGGATGTATTTATTGTTCTGTCTGTCGCCTCCATCACTATTTAGCACCACGAGGGTAGAGACCTCATTTGTCTTGTTCGGCACTTAGAACATACTTGAAACTCTACCATTGGCTAATTCATGAACGGACGCCTTTTGCTAGAGGAGGAAGTGGGGGCACAGACAGGCGGCGAGTCCTGTCCCAGCTCACCCAGCGCGTGAGCAGACCAGCTCCTGTGCTCCTGCCTGGAGAGGGTGCCCCTCAGGAAAGTAAGTTCTCTCAGGGCCACTGGGGAGCAGACAGCCTCTCGGGGGACAGCATTCTTTGATGCTGATGGGAGGCAGCGGGCCTCTGGGAGACAGGGGCCCCGGGAGGTTCGGCCATCTGCCGGCTGTGGTGCCAGAGTCGCCTCAGAAGCAGGTCGCCACTTGCAGGTGGTGCGCGAGGGAGGACCGGCGTTTAAAGAAGTTTTCCTCCCCATCGGGAGGGGCAAGGGACTCGGAGACTTTCCGGGGCCTTTATTCAATCTCTTAGCTTCCCAGTTGGGGAAAACGGTCCCAAGATGGGAGGTGCCTTGCCCAAGGGAGTCAGTGGCCCTGCTGGCTGGAGCGGGGTTTCCCAGCTCAGCTGACATTCTTGTCTACCCACCGCCGCTAGGAGACGGGTCGGTCACTCGCTCCCGGCACGCATCACTCCCACGTGTTTGGCTCATCAGCGCTCCAGACTGAGCCTGCCCAGATCCAGTGCTGCGGGGAGTCTGGGGCCACAGAAAGAAATTCACACCCTCCCTGTCTCATTAGGGGTCCCTAGGACTTAAGCAAGAATCCCATGACCCATCGGTCCTGACCGCCCCATTGCCCCAGAGATGCCTTGGGGATGGGAGGGGACCACCGACTTGAACTTGGCACCAGGGACCCGCCGAAACTGGCACCGTGTCTGCCCGCCAGAGTGTGGCACCACTGAAGCAGGATGGGCAGGATGAAAGGAACTGCTGGGTCAGCTGGGCGCTTCTCGGCAGCTGCCTCCAGCCCTCCCCACCCCGTTCCTGACTCCAATCCCATGCCCGATCGGGAGGCGTGAGTGAGCAGCACATTCAAATGGGTGCCCACTGTGATCCGAACCTTCTTTCCTGGATCACAGACTCGCCCCAGCATACTGCCCTCTGGCGCTGAGAGAGCACCTGTGATTATAACCAAGCGGCGGATGGGACAGGAAACATGTGCCCTGGGCCCACCCAGCTCCCAACTGGCGCTTCATTCGTGCAGAGGCTGGGAGGTCTCGGGGGGCGGGGGAGAAGGAGAGGGCACCCTCAGCACTGCCTTCCTCCCAGGCGTGGGCCCGCTGCTGGGTCCAGGACGGGTGCTGGATGCTCCATCTAGCCAGCATCCCCACCGTAGCAGGTGCCGGCCTCCATTTTTTGGTGAAAATGGCCCTGGTTTCCATCAGACCCTCAATGGCCTGCATCTGGCCTTCCCTCCACCACGGTTTCCCTGCAGAACGCTGGCCGCCGGCCGGTCCCTCCTCCGGCCAGAACAAAGCCGGGCTCTGGCCGCCGACCCTGGCCCGGCAGGCCTGCCAACGCCGTGGCTCTCTGCCTCGCCGTGCACATCGGCGCTGGCTTCCCACACTCACGACTTCTCTGCGAGGAAGGGTTGGGGGCTCGGCCACACACCTCAATGGGCCACTCTGGGCTCAGCCCCTCTCCCCCTGAACGAAAGGGACCAGGTGTGACCCCGGAGGGCTTGGCGATGCATTTAGTGGGCCTGCGGGGCTTCCTCCCCCTGTCCCCGCTCTGCTCTGGGTCCACTCCACTTGGCCCGGGACCAGGCAGTGTCCCTCGCTCCAACCTGACCTGAAAGCGCAATGGCCTGGGCCAGAGGAAGTGGGGCAGCCGCCGCTGCACAGGGAGGGCTGGCCGGAGGGCTGGCAGCCGGGCTGTGAGCTCGCAGTGCCCCGGGTGGGCCCCAGTGAGGACTCGGCGCTTTCTTTCTGTCCCCCTGGGACTGCTCTGTCCTTCCCCTGCTGCCCTGCAGCCCCTTAACCACCTTGGAAAAGAGGTCCTTTGTGAAATCGTCATCATGTCATCACCGCTACTTCTCACTGCATCCTCCCAATTCCCTTCAGCACACGGATGGCCACGGCTCCACTTTCAAAGATAAAAGGGGTTAGGGTTTGCCCGAGAGCCTATTAACTTGTAGGACTTGCAGCTGGGATTCAACTCCAGGTTCTTTGGGGCCCAAGTGCTCATAATTCTTCTTCTTCTTTTAAATATATATTATTGATGTTTTACAGAGAGGAAGGGAGAGAGATAGAGAGCTAGAAAATCGATGAGAGAAACATCAATCAGCTGCCTCCTACACAACCCCTACTGGGGATGTGCCCGCAACCAAGGTACATGCCCTTGACTGGAATCGAACCTGGGACCTTTCGGTCTTCTGCCTGACCCATCTTAAGGTCCAGGTCTATCATCTGGACTCGTTTTTCCTCACGCCTGCTTCTGGCTGAGTGCCCACTCCCCAGGTGCCATGGCTGTAAGCTGGGGGTGGTTAGGGATTGGGGGATAAGGGGTGGGGATAGGGGAACCCTGGCTCTCAATGGGATCCTCCGAGCTGTGTCCAGTTGGTGTCTACAATCTTCCTGGCTGGTGAAGAAGTCAAGGAAAGGAGGGGAGGTCTTGATCAATTTAAAAGGTACCCAAAGAGTACCCAAGTGCCTTTGAAGGAGGCCTATCTCTGTTTTAGAAGAAAGAAAAGCTATATCCACTGAACCGAACCAGTTTTGGCTCCCATAATTCTTTGCCTCTTCATGGTGCATCCCTCTCTCGCAGAAAACGTGGTGTTGCTAACCCCCTGGGAGGGTCTTTGACCTTTCTGCCTTTGACCTTCCTTATTGGGTCCACTTGGGGCAGATCATGCCAGGGCGCTGGGATCAGAGAGGCAGGTTTCAGGAATTCCTGGTGGGAAACACAGCTGTGTGCACCCTCCGGAGGCCTGGAATCCCGCAGCCATTTCCTGCGCCCCGGCCCGGGAGCCGGTCACGTGGACCGGAGCGTGTCCGCCTCTCCCTGCTCCTCCCCAGGGATTTTGCAAGGTGTTTCCTGTAGATCTTGCTGACCGGCCTCTGCCGGCGCGCAGCAAACCCGCCAAGAACATCACGATCTGCCGGCCTCCGCCGAGACCCGCTTTTGTTTGTGTTTAGCCTTGAAAACCAACAACCATTCTGTGTTCCTTCCCCGCCTCGAGGCCTGGGGGGCAGGAGGGAGGAGGTGGGAGATGGAGATAAAAATATTGACAGAGTGAAAAATGTTGAATATTCCGTCTGTTTCAAAAATAGAAGTCTCCTGGGCTGGGATGCAGCTAGCTGAGGGTGGACTGAGGTGGCTGCTTGGACTTCATACCTCCCTGTGTACCTTTTGGGGGGCCGTGGGGGCCAGACGTTGTGTGGAAGAGAGAAAAGCTCCCTCTTGTTTGAAGAACAGCTTTCCCCTGTGGGGAGCTCAAGGGGCATTTGAAAGAAGCCATCCCTGGAGGAGAGGGTGGATGGTACCCTGTCTCACTCTCAGGAGAACTGGGGAGATGGGCTGTTGAAGTTCTTTAGAACATTGGAGCAGGCTGGAGGGTCTCCTTGTCTAGTAGGTCAGCGCTTTCGCTGAGAATCTCTGTGCCTCGCAGATCACTGCCTTAGCTACCGTTAAACTACATGAACAGGGCAAGGGTGGTTGAACTTGATCTTCAAGGATGTGGCATGGTCCCATTTGGTACCCGTGAGGTCAGGAGAGCCTAGTCTCCTTGGAGATAATGTCCGGGAAGCATTTCCATGGCCTCGGGTTAACATACACCCGGGAGCCTGATGCAGAAGCCCTCTCTCCACGTTCCTTGGAATCTTCTGCTGGTAGATATGGGATCATGGGGAGCAGAAGACCCCACCTTTCACAGGCATTCATGTCAGGATCCACCCCACCTGATGCTAACGTCCGGTGCATCTAGAATGTACTTGAACCCTTGAAATGATCCCACGTGTGCTTAAATTTTTGGAAATAAACTCTTTGCTGGTCTAACAGCCTAGAAAACAGGATGTTATTGAAAAAAAAAAAGGTAGTGCCTCAAAAGAAAATAGATTGGTGTGAGGCACTCAAATTGTGGCGTTGATAGACCAGGTGGGTGACTGAAGAGCCAGTTCTGTACTTGCTGCTGTCCCCTGCTTGGCGACTTCAAGTCATCCAGACAGATAACAGGCCAAGAAAGACCTTTAATTTCAGACAAGGCCAGACGAGGCACCTGAAATATCCTAATGCCTTATTCAAGTTTGATCACCTTTTTAGGGACATGATTCTAGACCCAACAAACAGGGAGGACATAACCTCCTGGGCCATTATGAAAAAAGAGGAACTAGAACCCCGGGGACATGCAGGAAGTGGAAATATAAAGTGAAGGCAAAATAACCTTAGACCCTTAGGGCGGAAGGGACCCCAGAACGCATCCAGTCCAACCTCTTCATTTTTCACAGTTAAAAACCAGGGTTCCAAGAGAGAAGGGATTTGTCCAATTCACATAGCGAATGAAGGGAAGAACTGGAGAGAGAATCTAGTTCCCAATTCCTGGCCTGGGCTTCTTCCTACTGCTCCATACTTCCTCTGTCATGAGACTTCCCACCATCATCCCAAATTCCTTTACTTCCACACCCTAATCAGTGCAGGTATTTAGTGGAGTGGGTATTGATTAGATGGGAGACGGAATCTGTTTTGAAAACAGTAGGAGTTTCTGTTGGGGGGTGGTGAATGCCTTAGGCCGATGGCTGGACTTCTTCTGTTTTGGGGAGTTCATTAGCCCCTCCTCACGGTTCTGTCTGTGGCTTCTCTGAGTCCTCTGATAATTCAGCCTTGGAGATGTTCAAGTTCTCTGCACTTCTGATGCATTTGACTTGTCGGCTGACTGACTCCTTCAGATTTGGGAAACTGTCCAATAGCAGATAGAAGAGGCATGTGTGGGTTTGATTCCTAGCTGTGTGGCCCCTGGCAAGTTTCTTATCTCCCCAATGGGAGTCAGGCCACCGTGTTGCAAGTTAATTGTAAGGATGAGTTGTAAGGTGTGTCTCTTGTTCACCGTGTCCTTCCCCGACTCCACACAGTGGCTGGTGCATCGTAGCCAGTCAAGAACTAGTTACTGAATGAACGAGAGGTGCGGGCACTGGGGGTTGCATTCAGGGGTACAGGGTCTTTTTCTTCTTTAACGCTGACACCACCCCCCCCCATCACACTGCCAGCCCGGCAGGTTGTTCAAAATGACCAGGGACTGGCTTCCTAATCCTGTCATTACCCACTTTGACCAAAGGGGGCAGCAGTTAGCACCCTCCACTTATTTATTTATTGTAGAACAGAAGTGAGCCTCCTTAAAAGGCACTTGGGTCTTATCTCCAGTTCTTCCTCCACACCCTCGGCGTTCGCTGTGCCTGGTGACTGTCTCTCTGGGCTGAAGATCTATCATCTGGACTTGTTTTTCCTCATACTTGCTTCTGGTTGAGTGCCCACTCCCCAGGTGCCATAGCTGTAAACTGGGGGTGATTAGGGATTGGGGGATGGGGGGGACAGGGGAACCCTGGCTCTCATTGGGACCCTCCAAACTGTGTCCAGTTGGCATCTACAATCTTCCTGGCTGGTAAAGAAGTTAAGGAAAGGAGGGGAGGTCTTGATTAATTTAAAAGGTACCCATGCCAAAACCGGTTTGGCTCTGTGGATAGAGCGTTGGCCTACTGACTGAAGGGTCCCGGGTTCAATTCCAGTCAAGGGCATGTATCTTAGTTGCAGGCACATCCCCAGTAGGGGGTGTGCAGGAGGCGGCTGATCGATGTCTCTCTCTCATCGATGTTTCCAGCTCTCTATCCCTCTCCCTTCCTCTCTGTAAAAACATCAATAAAATATATTTAAATAAATAAATAAAAGGTACCCAAAGGGTACCCAAGTGCCTTTGAAGGAGGCCTACCTCTGTTTTAAAAGAAAGAAATGCTCACTGCTGCCCTCTTTTTGTCAAAGTGGGCAATGACAGGATGAGGAAGCCAGTCCCTGGTCATTTTGAACCACCTGCACTGGCACCTGTGCTGGGTAACCCCGGAGACGGGCAGAGAGAGGACACGGTGACGTCCCCCGCCCACCCCAGAGCATGCTGGGCACAGAGCCACTGTGTGTCCGCAAAGACTCATCTGTAAATATTCACATGCCAGTGAGGGAGGACCCTGCTCCTGGACCCGCCCTGAGTCCTCGGCTCCCCCAGCACACACATCCCCAGGAGCAGAAAATGAAGCACTGCAGACGGCTCCTGAAATGGCGCCAGCTGCCCTGGTCTCACAAAACGACCTGACCCGAGAGCTCCCGGTACTGAGAGCTGCTCGCCGGTGCGGCATTTTCCCGGGCACTGCTTCAAAGGGGCCCAGGCTGGAGACCGGGCAGCTATTCTGGGGCCTCGTGTGTGGGACAAAGTTTCCCATGGGTCCCAGGGAGGGCTGGAGCCCTCGGGGTGGGCCTGGGTGCCTGCAGGGCTGTGAGCCAGCAGGTGGAGTTTCTGAACCCTGGGTGGGGTACGGCCTTCTAGAGGTCGGCGGGCACCCTGGGGCTGGGATGCATTGGAGATGAGGCAGCCAAACACCCAAGGCAAAACCACTCCCAAAGGTCAAGGGGTGGGAGAGGAGGGAGGGTGTATGTGTGGGGGGAGGGTGGGGGGCAGGATGGGGATTTGTTAGACCTCACTTTGAAGATCAGAAACGAGATGTGTGCTGCAGTGAGGGTCTGATGCAAGTGGGGCGAGCAAGGCCTGGACTTGTTTCTGGGGCTTCTTGGTGCTTCGGGCACAAGCTGTCCTAAAGGCTGAGGGGAGGGGCAGAGTGACGCCTTCATCACTGCCCTTGGAGACTGGAAGCCCACCTGAGAAATGACACTGTCACATGCTGGAGCAAGTCCCCACCTACAGCCCTGGCTGGTGTGGCTCAGTGGATAGAGCGTCGGCCTGCGGACTGAAAGGTCCCAGGTTCGATTCCGGTCAAGGGCATGTACCTTGGTTGCGGGCACATCCCCGGTGGGGAGCGTGCAAGAGGCAGCTGATCCATGACTCTCTCTCACCAATGTTTCTAACTCTATCCCTTTCCCTTCCTCTCTGTAAAATATCAATAAAATATATTTAAAAAAAAAAAAGAGTTGGAAATCGAGGTCGCCTCTTGAAACAGGCCAGCAGGAGCTAGACGCTGATGGTGCTCCTCTTCCTTCCGGCTCATCTCTACGTTCCTGGCAACTTGACCTTTCTGGACCTGTGTCCCCTCTACTACCCACTCTGGGCCCCTTCATTTCATAACAACAGACGGCAGCGGGCGCCTGGGCTGCTCAAGCGCAAACCCACAGCGTTTATGAGGGTGCGGGGAGCAGGGAGCCCCCACAAGCCCCTCCTTGCTCTTCGCCGGGAGGCCTGGCACAGGGCACACCCCCAGGACAGCTTGCCTGGGGGACCCTAGCACGCAAGGCAGGCCCTGAGAAACAAGGGTCTCTGTGCAGAGAGAGGTTTCCATATCCTCCTGGTTTTAATAGCTTTCCCTGAGATGGAAACTTGGGTTGAAATGATTTGCAGCTCCCCAGATTTCTCTGAGTGTGTGTGTGTGTGTGTGTGTGTGTGTGTGTTTGGGTTTATTTTTAGCCGCAGGGGTTCATTTCTTGCCAAAAAATCCCCCGCTTAAATAAAACCAAGATTAATACTTCTACTTAGCGGAAAGAGTCTGTCAGGACCGGGCTTTGAGTTGGAGCCTCCCCATCTGGACGGGAGCGCCTCTGAGCTGAGGGGCCTCGGCCCTGACATCCAGAAGGGCCTTGGAAACCCACAAGAGCCAAGGGCTGTCGGCGGACGGGGCAGGGTCGGGAAGAGCCTATTTTTGAGGCTTCTCGGAGGAGCCGTCCCCTCCTCCTTCCCTTCTCTCCTCTGCCATCTGCCCGGAGAGGCGGGCGTCTGTCCTGGCGCTGCTGGGAGCCGGGCCATTCTGCCTGACCCCCAGCTGCTTCCCCGGCCCCTTCCCCAGGCTTCTCCTTCCTCTGGATACAGAGGAAGCAAGAGGAGTCTCTGTCCAGGTTCGCTATCACCTCCAGGGAGCTCCTGACACCCCGTCTCTCCCACTGATGCCCCCCACTTTGTGCCATCCTGGACCTCTGTGGTTGCCCCAAATGCCCATTGCCATTCTGGGTGCCATCCCCCGTCTCCTTGCCCGTCCATCTAAATTCTGGCACCCAGGCTCCTCAGGGCTCAGGCAGCTCCCTGTTCCTGGGTGCCAAGCACAAGGCTCAATACACGAATGCCGACCGGACGTCTGTCTGACGCTAGCAGCTGAAGAAGGCCACCTGAACCCCTTCTTCTTCTTTTAAAATCCTCACCCGAGGATATTTTCCTATTGACTTTCAGAGCGAGTGGAAGAGAGAGAGGGAGAGCCAGAGAGAAACACCGATGTGAGAGAAACATACCGATTGGTTGCCTCCTGCACCAGCCCCAACCAGGCACATGCCCTGAACTGGAATCAAACCCAGGACTCTTTGGTCCAGAGGCCGATGCTTTATCCACTGAGCCAGACCGGCTAGGGCCACCAACCCCTTCTGAGTAAGTAAGGCTCAGAAAGACTTGGTCATCTGCCAGAGGGTACCCAGGGGAGCTACGCATCTTTTTTTTTTTTAATCATCCTCTGTGTGTGGCACTTTTAGCTTCATATTCATCACAGGCACATTAGGGGCCTGCTCTGTGGCAGCCGGCTACGGCAGTTAGTGACAAGACAACCTGCCCGTTCTAATGGGGGAGCCAGTGAGTGAACAAACGAGTGGATAGAGAATATGTCAGAGAGTGTGAGTGCCATGGACTGTCACAGCAAGGCCAGTCTGAGAACTGGAGGTGGGGGGCCAGGAGAGGCCCCCCAACCAGGTGATATTTGAAACAGGGAAGGGAGGGAGCCGTGTGCCTACGCCAGAAGTGGGTCGCAGCAGGGGGAAGGCGAGGACAAAGGCCCTGGGGTGTGCTGGGGTGATGGGGTGTGGTGAGGAGGCCGGGTGCTATAGTGAAGCAGCTGCTGTCTCCTGAGATGGGGAAGGGGGAGGGGGCATCTTGGAGCTCAGTTTGGGGTGGGCTGAGTTTGGCTAAACTTCCCGTGGTGAAGGCAGATGAGAGGGAGGCTCTTGGGAATATGGATTATGGTCAGGGGAGCTCTGGGTTGGACGTTGTAGAAGTGTGGGCTGCTGCTCGCCAGCTGTATGGCTGGTGTGAAAGCCACAGGCTGAGTGTGAGTAAGAAGAGGATGAGGGGCCCACGGCTGACCTTGATGACGCTGCATTGGTGAAGTGTGGGAAAGGAGGTTAGGTTAGGAGCCCTTTGGGGTTGGTTCACACCACTCCCACCTCATGAACGGGAAGTGACCTGCACAAGGTCACACAGTGACAGGGCAGGGACTTTACCCCGGTTTCACATGCTCTGTGTCGGTTCACTCACGTGTCTCACAGCCACGTCTCTGGGGCTTTTCGTGAGCTGATTTTTTTTTCCATCCTCACACAAAGACACTAACATGCTTTAGACAGAGTAGCACCACATATGAGAGAAACATCGATTGGCTGCCTCCTGCACTGACCTTTTCCGTTCTGACACTTTGTGGAGGGGCTTGGGGTTGTGGTGAGCAACGGGCTGGGGACCCAGAGACCCAGCTGGCAGGCCTCTCAGCCCCCTTAGCTCCCAAGGCTCTTGGCCTAGGCACAGATGTCATCAAAGAGGAGCAGGTAGAGAAGAAGGACCCTGGAAAGGGTCGGGAAGGTGGAGACAAGGCCTCAGGGGAGGAGGAACGACGTGAGTCCCTCTGTCTTCCTCCGAGCAGCACATTTAAGAATCTGCAGGGAATCACCCTCAGTGACATGACAGCATGTCACCGGCTCGCGCTTCGGGGTTACAAAGTGCCTTTTCACAGAGACACTGTCTCCTCCAATTCATCGTCTAACCTCAGACTCAGCGCTGCGAGAAGCCTCGGGAGCGTCGGGTTTTGTGGTTTCTAAGTTGTTTTTTCCTCCACGGGGGCCTTGATGGGGAACATGGTGTGCTGAACAGATGATAGTCTGTTATATTGTAAGGCTGATACCTGTGTGTGTGTGTGTGTGTGTGAGAGAGAGAGAGAGAGAGAGAGAGAAAGACAGAGAGAAAAAGAGAGAGACTGGGAGAGGGTGGTGGTCAAGAG
>PVJN01054721.1:0-13313 GCA_004026805.1 Lasiurus borealis | reverse complement strand
ACAAGGACGCTTTCATTGTCTCATTTTAAATTAAATGTATGTGAGCAGAAAGAACATTCTAGAAGTCTTTTCGGTTTACATACACTAAGGGCTGATCTTTAATACGCTGCGTTGGTTTATCCTTTGAGCTTAAAAAGGGCTACAGAAACTTAAGTCTTAGAGATTAGCCCATGTTTTCCACACTCTCAACCTCTGACTTCCTACCACTCCGGTACAGATGGCGGATCAATAAACAATTAGAAATGATCAATAAATAATAAAACATAACCCACTGCTTACCTTTGATGTACCAAGGCCCCTAACTGGTTACCTACTGTGGCAGAGAGAAAGAGAAAAGAAAAATCAAAGCATTAGCGCGGATAAACTAACTTCATCCTTACACAAGTTCTTACCATTTCAAGGGGAAAAAAGGAGAGGCAGGAAGAAAGCGAACGGTAATTTAGGCTCAGTGGCTGAGATGAATGCGTGACATGATATGAAACAGGAGGGGACGCTTGATCGGCACAGTCTCTCACGCCGTGTCCAGCTGAACGCGGGATAAGAAATTGATCTGTGGGTCCCCATGCTGAGCGGCCCGGGAGAAAATCCTGCCTGCCAAATCCTCTCACTTCCCACCTCCCTCCCGCTCCGGATCCAACTCCGCGGTAAGATACCAGGTCCTTCTTCTCTTTCTCAAGCAAATGAGAGGCTCTGACCCCGGCTCCTCAGCATTGTCAGGACGCCCCGCGGCAGCTGCAGGCCCTAAGACCGTGCACATATGCTCCTGCCCGCCACGGGGCACCCCCATCTCCCTGCCCTCCCGGGAGCACAAACTCCAGGAGAGGATCTGGCTTCCTCCCTCCTCTGGCCTCTTCCCTGCCCACCTAGCAATCTGTGAGGCGCTCAGAACCAACAACTCCTGCCTGTCAAGCCCAGGTCACAGAGATAACGGTGCACAGCGCCTCTGATTGTGCAAACCAGCTCTGTACCCACATTCCCACTGAACCACCGCAGCCCCGCTTTTTATTTCAGTTCCTCCTGTTTCAGCTGTTGTCGAGCGTCCCCGTCACTGCTCAGCACACACGATTCCGCGGTGTCTCTCCTGGCGAATGCAGCCCAGGAAACAGGCGGCAGACAGTGCACAGTGTAAACCCTACACGGATGGCACGCAAAACCATGGCTAGGGACAGCGCTACGCAGGACAGATAGGAGACAGTGCGAAGGATCAATGGCATGAACCTCCGAGCAAAGAGTGAGTGGTTTAGCATCTGAAACACAGGACTCCAATTGCTCTTCCTTCTGCTTAAACTTGACCGTCTTTCTCTGACTGCGCAGGAACCGGTCATAGAAAGAAGCCGGATGCTGCTGTTTTAAAAGGAGAAGAAAAACACCTGGAGAAACAATGCCAGCAAAAGGTAAATGAAGCTACTGAGTCAATACCATATTTCTCTGGGATCAGTAGCAAGACGATGGTTTGCAGCCAAAATACTGACATTATATACTATTAACCTGCTTTTCTCGGGGGTAAGAGTTGTTTTCCATTGACTCTTACGTTCTTCTTTTCGCATTTCCAGTTTGCACATGACACACGCTCTGGCTTGGGGACCCTCACTCCACAGGAAAACTGGACCGTTAGCAGAGGAGGGAAGAAGCCTCGCCACACACGCCAGCCCTGCGTGTGTGAGGAAGGAGGCCATCAGCTAAGGCGGAGGGAACGACAGAAAAGGCCTGAGTGCCCCCAGCCGGGGCAGCTTCCCTGCTTCCGCCAGATTCTCCGCTCAGGGCACGGAAGCCACTGCAGACCGAGGAACCAAAATGACGAGAGCACAGGGGAGAGGCTACTGTCCCTAAACAGAGCGCCTCGGCCAGACCGTGGCTCCTGGCCTGCGTGCTGGGCAGTTAACACTTGTAAAAGGCCCTAACCGGTGTGGCTCAGTGGATAGAGCGTCACACTGCAGACTGAAGGGTCCCAGGTTCAATTCCAGTCAAGGGCATGTACCTTGGTTGTGGTACATATACCCAGTAGGGAGTGTGCAGGAGGCGGCTGATTGATGTTTCTCTCTCATCAGTGTTTCTAACTCTCTACCCCTCTCCCTTCCTCTCTGTAAAAAATCAATCAAATCTATTTTTTTAAAAAAGACTTGTCAAAAGGCTGGTGGTCTTCAGCTATGTCAGACAGAAGTGCACAGAAAACAGAGGAAAGGGGAAGGCTGCCGTGAGGAACTCCATGAGATCCGGGAGCATTCGAAGCTCCTGGTCATTTGAAATGTCGTGCTCATCACAGAAGAGGAAATTCCTTTTTGGTGACCAAGTGTGTGTCACAGGCACCACGCACGGTGTCATTTCTGCTGCCAACTGCTCTGCGGACAAGCGCAGGTGCTTACAAACCAAAACTAGATCGCACACACCATCAGCACACGCACAGGTGGACTGCGGAGAGCCACGCCACCCAGGAAGGAAACCCATTCAAATCCAGACCCGACTCGCAGGTAGTGGACTCTTAGGGATAAATGGTCTCCATCCTCCATGCCAAGGCCGTAGCCAAGGCTGAAACGCCTGATTTCAAGGTGCCCTCCCTTCAGAAACATTCCCATCTGGTGCTTAAACATGAAAAGCAGCCGTCAGGGGCACTGGGCACTCACTCGGTACCCTGATAATGTCCAACTCCACGCCAGGGGGCGAGGGCCTGGGGGCTCCGCTCGGTCTTCATGAGAAAGGGGGTCCAAGGAGGGAGGCGTACGGGAATACCCATAAAACTCCATTTCATGGTAACTGCCGTCATTTTACTGCAGAAAAGCAAACTGCTGAAATATCAGCCCTATTTCCCCTAATGGTGCATGCTGCCTGCCGACAGTTCCTCGAGCCTGGAAAATTCACCTGCGCGCTCAATTCGAGCACACACGCGTACACACACACACACACACACACACACACACACACACACAGGTGTCGTTCTCATTTATCCTGCCACTCCATAATGGAAGCCCCCTGGGCTATGGAAAGATGACTCCCGTAGAAAATATCCACACCACTGCATGAGAAATTCTTCCTGAAGATACTGAAGATACTCTGCCAATTTCAATAATGATTTTTTGGGAGAAAACGGCAGCTGGACACATATTTACCCACCAGGAAGGAGAAAAGTCTTCGTGTTTCTTCCCCCAGAAGAAATGCCAACAAGTGTCGCTGGGGAACATTTTATAATAGGTATCAAATGTAAGAGTGAACCCCCATCCCCCCTAAAAAAGTCCCAGGAACAAAAGCACCCTCACTCCTCCACCAGCGCGGCCGGCACGCTGGCCTGGCGCACAGCAGGGGCCAGAGGCAGGTGAGCGGCGGGCAGCAGAGAGATGTCAGCTGTTTCTGCAGAACTGACAAAAATAATAAATAAGCCGGACCTCGCTCGTCGGGCTCTGAAAACAACCCTCCCGAGCTTGGCTGGGATTCAGCCGCCTCCGTCTGCGAAGCTGGCGGCGGCCATTTCTGCAGTTTGCGGGCGGCTTGAAAGCTTCTCTCCCAAGGACAGTACAAAGGCTCCCTGTGTTCTCCGCTGCCACCCGCGCCCCGGGCCTCAAACACCGCCGTGCTGAGTTCAGCGCAAGTCCCTGGCCGGTAATGTTACTAATTCCGCAAATTATTATTTTTAAAAGCGAGGAGAAAGTCAAGTTGATCTCAAGAATGCCCCTCGCTTGCAGCCTAATATGCTCCTGTGAGCGGCTGAGAGCACCAGCTCTACTTCCCAAGGTGCCTTCCTAGATGCCGCCGCGGCACGCACCCCTCACTCACCCAGAGCCCTATGCACCCCCTCACTCCTACAGAGCCCTGAGAGGCGCATGCACCCACCACTCCCACAGAGCTCTATGCATCCCCTCACTCCCCCAGAGCCCTAAGAGGCAGGCGCTGGCATCAGCATCCCACAGACCCAACCAGGAAGGTGCGGATACCCCCTGCCCTCAGAGCAGTGCACTGAGTGCCTGTGCCCACGTGCACTGTGCCCACAGGCCTTCCAGGTGCTGGGAGCTGGGCACTGTGCCAGGTCCCGGGGATAAAATGGTGAGCAAGATCATCTCTGCCCTCAAGAAGCTTCAGAGGCCAGCGGGAAAGCAGAAAGTTCCATGAGCGGAAACCTGACCTGGCCTCCAGGCATATGGAGGGGTTAGGAACCCCAGTTCAAGCGCCTAAGGAAGGCCTGACCCAAGGGTCTCTGCAGTCAAATGAAGAGGAAAAGTCCGTCTACACTAGTGATTTACCGCACTATGCCTTATTTTCACTTAATCCAATGATTATGACATTCATTTAGAGGGTCATGACCCACTTTATAAAAAAATGAAATAGAAAACAGTGTTTATATAGCAATATAAACATGTATAGCAATAGTGCTTTTACTTCAGTTATACATGTTTCAACATATGTTTACTAACTAGTTCTGGCAGAAATATGAACATTTGTCACATGGTTAAGTAATATTTAGAAAGTTTGAAAATCACCTGTTATAATCCCAATGATAGTCTCATTAAGTAGATATTATTGTAATTTGAGGTAAGAAAACAAAGGCTCAGAGAGGTTAAGCGATCTGCCCAAAGTCACACAGTGAACTGGCAGGGCTGGGATCCAAGCCCTAACCCACCAGACTCGGAGTCCACGTTTTCCAGCGGACACTCTCCTGGCCTTTGAGACCGAGACCCCAGGTTTGAAGTCTTCCTCCTTTCTTATCAGGAACCAGCCTGGTCAGATCATTTCTCAACCTCAGTTTCCTTAGCTCTACAGTAAGGGATTTATTTAAGCACTAACTTTCCTCCCGGAAGTGAAGGAACCCAAAGATTAACCTATCAATCTGTCAGGAGCCCCCGGCACTCCACCTTTCAACCTGGCAATCACCAACCCCTTCTTCATCCCAAAGGTCAGATACGCGAGCCCATCCAGGCCGAACCGTTTGGGTTGGCTTTCTCACTGGGCACAGCTCCTCGGGGATCGGTCAGGCTCTGTGTGTCACCAGTGTGCCCCCTTTTACCGCTGAGGGCGCTGGTGGAGCGGTCTGTTAGCCATCACCTGCTGAAGGACATGCGGGCTGTTGTCTGTGGGTGGGTTTTTGTGTAAATGTAAGCTTTCTCTCCTTGGGAATAAAAGTGCAGGAGCAGAACTGGACTGCAAATGTAAACGCACGTTTCGTTTTATAGATTTTCTAGGAGGCGGACGTGTTTAAAAGCTCCTCGGGTGCTGCGTATGAGCATAACCCACGGGCACAGACAGTGGGGGGCGGGGAAGGCATGTGCTGGGGATGGGAGCGGCTGGGAGAAAAGGAGAGTCCTGGAATACTGTAAACAATAACAAATTTAAGTAAAAAAAGAGTTTTACTACAAACAAACAAACAAGCTCTTCGGGCGGTTCTAACCCTCAGACAAGGTCGATAGCCACTCTGGGTCACACACTTTCTAAAAGATTTGGAAAAACTATGACTCCCCTTTAAATTTGACACCTAAAGTTAGCCCCTAGATTAATAACTGCAACTGGCCTAGATCATTCATTTTTGTGGAAAATGTCTACTGTTTGGCCTCATTGCCTAAGCCAATTGTCAGACCCACCGGTCAGATCATACATTGCCAAGAAAAACCCCCTCCCTTCCTTCCCCAATTCACATGTGTGTTAGTATGCATCCACATGACAACCAGTTACTTCTGAATTATAATCCTAAAATGAAAGGATGGATGAAAGGTGACTGCATGAGCTTTTGTCACGTTACCTGGGTAAAATCAAAATCCGATCCTGTCACTACCATATATTTTTTTAAAAATTGATTTTAGAGAAGGGACAGGGAGAGAGAGAGAGACATCAATGATGGGAAAGAATCACTGATCAGCTGCCTTCTACTGGGGATCGAGTCCACAATCTGGGCATGGGTCAAATCCAGGCCCCTGCAGTCGCAGGCCGAGGCTCTATCCACGGAGCCAAATCGACGAGGGCCCATGTTTCTTGACAAGACCCCGTGCTTCGTTACCCGGGGATCCCGCCCTTTGAGGTGTTGAGGATTTCACACCCGGTGAAAGGGCAGGTCTCAGCAGACACAGGCTCAGAGAGCTCACTGTTTTAGGGAGAGTGCACAGCAGTGAAGAGCTGGAAAAGTGGCTGTACACCTCCTGGGCCCACCTAACCTGGCGGATCTTGCTTCCCGGCCCAAAGACTAAAGCTTGGTGAGAGCCCTGGTTGACTCCATCTACTGCACGGAAGGCCAATCTGGCCCTCCTCTTCCCCCTCCCCCTCCCAGAACTGAGTTTCCCGCCTGGTTCTATCCCTTCCTGCCTGGCTCTATCCCTTCCCGCCTGGTTCCATCCCGGCAGTAGCCATCATTACCCTCCACTGAGGGAAAGGACCAACCTCTCAGAGATTCGTTTCTCTCTTTCCAAAGCAGAGCTCTGGCACTTGCGGGCTCCTGCCTGAGTCCTGACCCCCATGCCCGCTGGCAGCGAGAACTCTGGCTCTCACTGCTGTCCTCCTTAAAAGTCTGGAATTTGCTGTTTGGCTCAGTGGATAGAGCGTCGGCCTGGGGACTGAGGGGTCCCGGGTTCGATTCCGGTCAAGGGCATGTACACTGGTTGCAGGCACATCCCCAGTGGGGGGCGTGCAGGAGGCGGCTGATCGATGTCTCTCTCTCATCGATGTTTCTGGCTTTCTATCCCTTTCCCTTCTTCTCTGTGAAAAACCAATAAAATATATATATATAAAAAAAAAGTCTGGAATTTTACAAATCTTTCTACCTGGAGGGGTTGGGGGGGGCATTGGAGGGATAAGGACACATATGTAATACCCTAATCAATTAAAAAAAAAAACAAAAACGCTCTTCCTCCCTCTCTTTTTGTCTTTGCTCTGTGCCACAAGTGCAGGGGGTGGGGGTGGGGGCACTTGGAAAGGGCCACAGCAATCTTCTATCCAGGGGGTGGAGGCCGGGCTTGCGGGGCGCCTGGACGAGTAACCCCGGGTCCCAGCCAGGGGATGAGGATCCACAGCTAATCAAGTGCAGAGCTGGGATTGGAACTCGGTGTCCCGCCTCCCCGATTTCTGATGAGGATTAAAGTTAAGTCTGCGGGGCGCGAACCCCCAGCGTCGTCTTAAAGCGCATCACTGGGCGCCAGTGGGAAAATGAAGTGCCGGACTGATTATCCAGGGCCCTGCCTGCCTGGGCGGCTACAGGAATAGAGCCCTGGAGTAATGATGACTTTGAAAACTGACAACTGAGGAGTGAGTATAGACATGCATTTACCCAAGGAAACAACGTGTTACACACAAGCACACAGAAAAGGAGGAAGTGACAGCATCCAGAGCCCAGTACTTTTCATCCACGGATATATTTTTATGAGATCTTTTAGTTTTTAAAATGTAATTTGCCATTTCATAACAGGTGGTGATTTCTCAATGACATGTAAGAGAAATATATAAAACTAGAGGCCCAGTGCATGAAATTTGTGCACGGGAGACATGGGGGAGTGTCCCTCAGTCCAGCCTGGACCCTCTCCAATCTGGGACCCCCCAGGGGATGTCTGACTGCCAGTTTAGATCCGATCCAGGCAGTCAACATCCCTCTCACAATCAGGACTGCTGGTTCCTAACTACTCACCTGACTGTCTGCCTGACTGCCCCTAACCACTCTGCCTGCCAGCCTGATAGCCCCCTAACCACTCCCCTGCCGGCCTGATTGACGTCTAACTATTCCCCTGCGGGATCGTCCCCAACTGCCCTCCCCTGCCGGCTCAATAGCCCCCCACTGTCCTCCCCTGCAGGGAGGGCTCAGGGGACTGGGGGACTCCAGCTGGATGAGGCAGGGTTGAGGGGACTGGGTGCCACCATCTTGTGAGGGCATGATGGTCAATTAGCATATTCCCTCTTTATTAGATAGGACTATGGATTTAATTGTAAAGAATCCTTTAGCCCTGACTGGTTTGGCTCAGTGGATAGAGCGTCGGCCTGCGGACTGAGAGGTCCCAGGATCAATTCCGCTCAAGGGCAATATGCCTTGGTTGCTGGCATATCCCCAGTGGGAGGTGTGCAGGAGGCGGCTGATCGATGTTTCTCTCTCATTGATGTTTCTAGCTCTCTATTCCGCTCCCTTCCTCTCTCAAAAAAAAATCAATAAAATATAAAAAAAAGAAAAGAAAAAGAAAACTTCATTTGCCTTGCTGGTGTGGATCAGTGGTTGAATATCAACCTATGAACCAAGAGGTCACGGTCTGATTCCCGGTCAGGGCACATGCCCAGATTGCAGGTTCCATCCCCAGTAGGGGGTGTGCAGGAGGCCAATGATTCTCTATCATTGATGTTTCTCTCTCTTCCTCTCTGAAATAAATAAAAAATACAATTTTTTTAAAAAAAGAATTTTCATCTAAATGTTTCAGTCATTTTCTTTTTACCTCTATTCCAATTTTCCTGTAAATACTTCACTTGATAGTACACCCAAAAATTCTTCTTCCGTCACCCCACAGAGGCAGCATCGAGAGAGAGGCAGAGGGTGGGACTATCGAAAAGGCACTGCACCCATGTCGGGGAGCAGCCTTTGGCAGAAAAGGCAGGCACGTTTCCGAGTGGCTGTGCACGCTCCCGCCCCCAGCAAGGCAGACACAGTGCCGCATTCACCAAAGTTCTGATTCGGTGTCGCACTTCACAGAGAGGCAGGGGGAGGGGGTTATGAGATCCAAGTGAAAAGCTCAAGGGCAATAATTACCCCCGACTCTCCCGGGCAGACACCTGGAGGAGATGCTCCCGCTGCCCCAGAAAGGGGAGGGCACGATGAGGAGAGCGGCGGTGCCATCCGGCAGCCAGCTCTGGGCTCAGCGTTAGAAATCCTCGGTTTCTCGGCGAGGCAGTCGGACAGGAGCCTGAGACACGGAGACTGGTCTAAAGAAACTGGGGGGCGGGGGAGCCCGCTGTACGCCTCCCTAACTGCAGCTTAAGAAAGTGCGAGTTAATCATTTGACAGGGCTGCTTTGAGATCAGAGGTTGGCAAGCCCAGCCCGCGGCCAGCTGCCTATTTCTGTAAACAGGGAGGCCTGGCACGCAGCCCCGCGTCTGTGTGCGTGTCCGTGCTGCTCCCAGCTCGGGGCAGAGCGGAGCAGTGGGCAGAGACCGGGACCCGAAAGCCTGCAACACTTACTACCTGCTCCTTCCAGAAAAGGCTGGCCGGGTCCTGATGTAGATGAAACTGAAATTCCGTTTTAAACACGTGGCTAATGCTGTTCTCTCACACGTGGAGCCTCCTCCTCAGAAAATGTTCTAAGTGCAGATCACAGGACCCAAAGGAGAACTGAGCATCGAGCACCTGTCCCCCCACTGTGAGGCAGGTTAGAAACGGGGTACGCCTCTGTGGTGAGGGAGGGCAGGTAGGATCTGGCCAGAGAGGGACGCCTAGGATCTGCAGAATGAAGCAGGAAATGACAGGTACCTTAAGGGACAAATGAACCTTGCAAGTTCAGGGCAGAATGAGAGGACTGGTGAGAGGACTGTAGGAAAAGGAGGAAGAGACAGAAAGAAAGAGGGAGGAAGGACAGGAGACAAGAGAAGGAGGCTGGGTGGCACCTGAGCGGGCACTGAAGAGTGTCAGAAGATGAGGATGAGGCTGCTAAGAGGAAGTCTTACCCATCAATTTCGAGACCTATGGGCTGAGTAGGGTGAGCCAGGGAAGGGCTGGGATGGAGGACATGTTTCTGGGGGAGCAGAGAGCACCGATGACGAGGCTGCTGAATGGGGGAGACCGGCAGGGCAGGCAGGTGACAGCGGGTTAGGCTGGGGCTCCCCGGTTCCTGGAACTGCCCGGCCTTGCAGAAGAGGCAGAAACTGGTCGGACTGGCTCCATAGTGGCCAGAAGCAAGTCCTGGGTGGCACGAGCACCACACCCGCCCCAGCAGGGAGATGCCCGAACTGAAGATCCTACACCGCAAAGGCTGTTAGAAAGAGTGGGTACCAAGCCTGAAGATGCTAACAATGAAATGATGTGACCCACAGCTGGAGGGTAGGTGCCAAGGCAGGCTCTGAGGCTGAGCCCCAAACTCTCCCTGCGGGGGTCCAGGCGGCTGCTGGCGGGCAGTCTCTCAGAGGCTCAGACGGCAGGTACCCCACTCAGGCCGATGCGGTCTGCCCCAGGAACAGACTTGCCCCCCGGCTTTCTGGCCCAGCACTCGCTCTAACCTCCTATTCACACGCCGGTCTGTCTGCTCAGTGCTCCGAACAAACCCTGTTAAGGCTCTCTGCGGTTAACTTCAGAGTTGAGATACTTTCAAACAGACCCAAGTAACACCTCCCCAAACGTCTAGCAGACCGACCTTTAACCTCCTGCAGGTTAAAGAACTCCCATTCGCTGGCACGTCAGAAAGTTCACATTGCTGAAAGCGACCTGGTGCGCTGCTGTCAGAAACCCCGGGCCAAACCAAACAGAACGCTGGCGGCCTTTGGAGATCTTTGCGAAGAAAGGGCGATGCAATTCCTGCTTGTCGTCTGTCTCTGCTTTTCTAAGCGTCCATCTCACCAACAGCAAGGTGGTGCCCCCTAGAAAGCTCGGGGCAAACACTCACACTTTCCTTGACAGGATCCGTCTCGTCACAGAGCTACTCAGGAGGACAGAACTGGCCCAGTGACCTGTCCCAGCAGAACACGCTGACAGCTGACAACAGAGGCGGAGGCAGGCCCCCCTGCCCGGGTTTTCTCTAAGATCCACAGCAAACCTCACACTCGACACGTGGGGACCGACGTGGAGGAAAGCAGTCCCCGTGGTTCTGTTATTTAAACGGTGCTCACAAGAAGAGGGCTGACTGCATCAAACCGTGATGCGGTATGCAAAAAGGCGGAGTGACATTTCTTGTTCTCCGAACACATCTGTTGGGTAAGGCGCAGGCATGCAGGGATGCCAGAGGTCGGACATGGTGCCGAAAGGTTCGCTCTCAGTTCTTTCCTACTCTCCTGGCAAGATGGCTTACCATTCAGAAGAAGGAAAGACAGAAAGTGCGTTCATTTTCTGCTTACAGGGACTTAGTCCCCAAAAGGCAGGCATGCAAAACATCGTGGTCCTCACAAAAGAGGCGAGGAAGCTGGGTGGAGGAGGGCGAAGTGGGGAAAGTGTAAAAGGTTCAGCAACAACATGTGGAAATAAACAATCTGATAATGCACTGAACTTTCCAGTGAGATCCTAGACTTACTGGTGACATAACTACAGCTATTTGCTCCCTCGGTCTCTGTATCATTCAGTTCAGAGCCTTCTGCTAATTTCTTTCAAGTGGATTAACTGGGAAAAATGCCTGCAAAATGCCAATGGCCACATTTGCAAACATGTGGGTGTCCCTGCGAAGAACACAGTGAACACCAGTCAGTGGGTGCAGTTTCCACCGCAGCTCGACTCCACACGCGGGTGAAAACGAGGCCGAGTTGTGAAACGTATCGATCTCAGTTTCTGGAAACGGCGGGCCGCAGAGACTGCCCGTTAACAAGATCCGTGTCCAGTGGCAGGCAGCTTCGTTCTACTCTGCTATTGACGTCTCACAGGAGAAGCGTGATTGCCCTAAAAAGGTAAAAAGCTTTTGCTCAGGCAAAACGCAGAGAACGCCATTAGTCATGTTCGGTTAGAAGTCACGAGCACCAGTCCCATAACAGAAGCGCGTGGCGCGGTATTTGGAAGCAGCGGTTTAAATGGTTCCAATGTTCTGGAGCACTTCTCTGTGCGCGATCACACACATAAACCGCCGTTTTAAACAGAGAACCTGCACACCCACATGGTAACCCCTAAAATCTTCACCGTGTGACTCTATACGGTTATTCCAAAAAGGTTCCCACATCCTATATAATAAAAGCCCAGTGAGCATGACTTAACGACCAGACGACCACTGGACCAGTCACTATGAGGTGCATTGAACACCTCTCAGTGCCCCCTCCTCCTAGCCTTGAGGCTCCGATCCCAGGATGGCGATGGGGAACCGGGGTGGGTGGTGGTGGGGGGTGGACTGGGGACTGGCGAGCGGGTGGAAGAGCCAGCCTCTTGGTCCCTCCCCTCAGCCCGCAGGCTCCCATCGCAGGATGGCGAACGGGGAACCACCAGGAACCAGGGTGGGCGGCGGCAGGGGAGGACTGGTGAGCGGGCGGAAGATGGCCCTGATCCCAGGCTAGGCCTAGGGACGCTACCCGCACGCGACTCCATTCTAAAAATAACAGCCATGTCCTCTTTTAGAATCCCAAGGAGACCGGAGAAAAATCAATCAAGCCAAATTACATTTTTCCTTTGTATATAAAAACGTATTTTTTTAGAAAAAGGGATTACATATATAATTCGTCTTGTTGCACACCGTGATTTTTTTCACTTAACGTATCACAGAAATATGCACACACATACATGGTTGGACGCATACGCAGACTGACAGGACAGGAGGAGACACTGGCCCTCCGCTATGCGAACATTCATGTACATCCAACACATTTCACAACCCCTGTTGCGGTCATACTCTGTGGAAGACAGATCAGATAAAGAAAGGCCAAGTTCTCGACAGAAGCACATTTGGCAGACTCTCGGCCAGGGTGCTGGTGATCGGCGCTGCTAATTGGTTTCAAATTTTGAGGGTGGAGCTGCAGATATAAACAAATCAGCAAAATAACACACGAATGAATGAAAGAAAAAGGAATGTTTCGAGAAAGAACGTCATAAATGGGGGTGATGAAAAACCAGCAGACAGACCAGAGAAAGGTCACCTCCCTCCCCCCTTTCTTTTCTTTAAGGTCGAGATGTGGCCACGGCTTCCTCGGAGCTGTGCACCAGAACTCAGCTTTTCTTCTGAGCCACAAAGTGGAAACTTCAATTCTTACGTGTGCACTGGGAGCATGGAGGGCTAAATCCAGCAAAACTCTCAGATCTGCCAAAGTGCTTCCAAGCGGACGCTCAAAGGCCAATCTTTCCCTGAGAGCCCAGCTAGAAAGATTCCTGCATTATCAGGGCAAGTAAGAACTCAAGTGCTGGAGAACTGCTGGGAAACCCTCCTAACTGCCTCCCGCTCCATCCCTCCACGGAGCGGTGCTGGGAGCTGCTCAGCGAATGGCTGGCACCAACGGCACTGCCAGGTTCACTACCACCGAGAGGCAGGCCCCGACAGCAACTTACCTCCATCATCCAGGGGCTGTTTCTGTACTCCATATCCGTACATGGAGGGGTCCACGAGAGGTGTGGAATTGTTCAAGTGAGGAATTGAGTCAATTTTAGCAGCAATCTACAGAAGAAGCAGATGTAAACATTCAGGACAAATCATGGCTCGATTAAGGTCCTCTCTAGAGGGCTGTTTTTTTCACTGCCCCTTTGCCTGCGCCCCCCACCCCCCACC
>PVJN01054720.1:0-13320 GCA_004026805.1 Lasiurus borealis | reverse complement strand
CCTCCTTCAGTACGTAGATGACATCTTGATTGCTGCCGATACCGCCGAAGTCTGCGAGCAGGGGACTAGAGACCTGCTGGCCACCCTGGGGACCTTAGGGTATCGGGCCTCCGCAAAGAAAGCTCAAATATGCCAAGCGAGGGTGAGTTACCTGGGATACATCCTGGAGGGCGGACAGCGGCGGTTGTCAGATGCTAGAGAAGAGACTGTCCTGAACATCCCCACTCCCACCTCCCGGAAGGAAGGGAGGGAGTTCCGAGGGTCAGCTGGCTACTGTCGCCTCTGGATTCCAGGGTTTGCTGAAGTCGCCAGGCCCCAACATGAAGTTACCAAGGAGGGGAGGGTGTTTGAATGGACTGAAAAGGAAGAGGCTGCCTTTAATCAGATAAAGACGCCCTCTTGGCTGCTCCAGCCCTGGGGCTGCCAGACTTTTCAAAGCCCTTTCGCCTCTTTGTAGGCGAACAAGGGGATAGCAAAGGGGCTCTAACTCAGGCTCTGAGCCCCTGGAGCTGCCCAGTAGCATACCTGTCCAAGAAGCTAGATCCAGTAGCTGCCGGCTGGCCGCCGTGCCTGAGAATCATTGCGGCAACCGCGCTCTTAGTCAAGGATGCCGACAAACTGACCCTAGGACGGGAGATCTGGATGACAACCCCGCATGCCATTGAGGGGGTCCTAAAACAGCCTCCTGATAGATGGGTGAGCAATGTACGTATGACCCACTATCAAAGCTTGCTGCTCAACCCTCCTAGAGTGCGGTTCCATCCAAGTGCGGCCCTCAACCCCGCTACCCTGCTGCCTGAACCCCGACCTAGATCCCCCGCTACCTGACGGTGCGGGGATCGTGGAGCAGGTGCATGGACTCCTGAAAGACGTGACTGACCGGCCCCTCCCTGATGCAGAGGCCACCTGGTTCACGGATGGGAGCAGCTTCATGCGAGGCGGGTGCAGCAGTGGTCTCCGACACGGACACTGTATGGCGGAGGCTCTGCCCCCTGTCAGCTCAGCGAGCAGAACTCGTTGCACTCACCAAGGCACTGACACTGGGGGCTGGGAGACGGCTTAACATCTACATAGCTGTTATGCATTTGCTACAACTCATGTTCACGGGGCGATCTATTAGGAGAGAGGGCTATTACAGCAAAGGGACGAACAATAAAGAATAAACAGGAAATTCTTGACCTGCTTGCGGCCTTGTGGCTCCCCGCTAAGCTAGCCATCACCCACTGCCAAGGGCACCAGAAGGCAGATGACCCACTGGCAAGAGGTAACCAAAGGGCTTATCAGGCAGCCAAGGCAGCAGCCCTCACCTCGTTCCCAACAATGACCTTACAACTACCAGACCCCGGGGACCCAGTCTTGCCAGATCAGCCTGGGTACTCTCAGGAAGAGCTGCAGCAGATCAGGAGGCTTCCCCACGTCCAGGAAATTAAAGGATGGTGGTACACACCAAACAAGGAGCTCATGCTACCGGACTGGCTTGGGGTTAAGGTGTTAGAACGCATGCATCAGTCCACCCACCTGGGGACCCGGAAATTAAGAGACTTAATTTGAAAGACCCCAAGCAGCTCTCTTTCGTTTTCTTCTTTACAAGAGGCTAGCAACAGAGAGACCATCTCCACTGCCCTACAGGGTTGAGCCTGACACCAAGAAACTGTAAGGTTGCAGAGATCAGGATTGGGCCAGGAAAGAGTTAACAAAGCTCGGCTTGAAATTGTATCCCCCAGTTACATTCTGTTGTTGCAGTCTCAGGGTTGAGAACAGAGTGGAAAGTCCCAGGGTGCTGTGACCCAGGTGCAGGTTGTTAATCTTATGTAGTAAGACAGCCTGTAGCTAAATTGCGGAGGGAGACATGGTCCCGATGTCCCAAGGGAGTAACCCAGAGATAACCACCAGCCGCATCCTGTTATCTCTTATTGTAGCTCCATGGTAACCAGACGTCTGCAGATTGTAAAATGTGGAGACTGCAGATTGTAAAATGTGTGCAGGAATAAAGGAAAAAAAAATTCTGTGTTGGCCTCTGTATAACTCTGTTGCTTGTCACATAGTACATAAGCCTGACTTGGTATCGACTCGGGGCTCTCAGCCTCTGCTCTGCTTTCGGAGTATGTTGTGAGCTCCAGCATGCATGCTAGGTCTGCAATAAAGAACCTCTTGCTTTTGCATCCAGTGGTCCGTTGGATTCTTGGGTGTGGGGACCGGAGGGTCTTTCAAATTCAGCATGCTAGAATCAAGATTCACCAACAAGACTCAAAAATAAATCAAATTGTAGCCTCACGCAAGACCTGCCAACTCACAAACGAAAGAGCTGGGTCAGGTGATCAAGGAACCAGGTTCAGAGGTACCAAACCAGGGGCACAATGGGAAGTTGATTTCACTGAAATCAAACCAGGGAAGTATGGTTACAAATATCTTTTAGCATTTATAGACACGTTCTCTGGCTGGGTAGAAGCTTACCCGACCAAGCATGAAACAGCCCAGACGGTCGCCAAGAAACTACTGGAAGACATCCTACCCAGGTATGGTTTTCCAGCTATGATACGGTCTGACAACGGTCCAGCTTTCATTTCACAGGTAACACAGGCGGTAGCTAAAGCTATAGGGGCAGGTTGGAAATTACATTGTGCCTATAGGCCCCAGAGCTCAGGGCAGGTAGAGAGGATGAATAGAACTCTAAAAGAGACCCTTACCAAATTGACCATGGAGACTGGCAGGGACTGGGTGGCTCTCCTTCCATATGCCCTTTACTGGGTAAGGAACTCTCCTTACACTCTAGGTCTTACCCCTTATGAGATCATGTTTGGCAGACCCCCCCCCCAATTATTCCTAACCTTAAAGCTGAGCTTCTTGCTGAATTTGAGAATCAGGAGATATCTTTTCTCTTAAGAGGGCTGCAGAGAGTGCATGAAAACGTTTGGCCACGCCTCCGAGCGATCTACGAGGCTGGCCCAACCCCAACGCCTCACCAGTAGAAGCCAGGGACACATCTGGTGGACCCCTCCCAAAACAGATGACCTAATAACTGTGGCCTGGCCGGCAGCACCCGCCTGTCAGAATCATCCCCACACCCCATGCAACCCTGCGTGGATATCGTTCACAAAACAGGGGGAGAAAGCAATAGGATGGGACACTGGCAAAACCTGGGGAATTCGCATGTATGATACAATCAGACTTGGGGCTAGGGATCAGGGAGGATTATTTACCCTCCAGGTTCAAAACACTCCCCTTCACTATCACCCCCCTGTGGGAGTAGGGCCCAACAAGGTACTGGCAATGGCTCCTGCTCCCCGACCCCAGCCAACTACGCCCCTAGTGCTCCCCACCAAGAGAGCATGGATTGCACCCACCACGGGGAGCCGGACCCAGAGTCAGACTTTACCACCTGAGATAGACCCTCTCTTAAGCTTGGTCATAGGAGCCTACCATGTCCTAAATGCCTCCAGGCCTGACCTAACCGAATCTTGCTGGCTCTGTCTAGGCATTGAACCACCACATTATGAAGGTGTTGCGGTCAAAGGCAATTATACAATGGCCCCAACTGCTAGTTCCTGCAGGTGGCAGCAGACTGCTGCAAGGCTAACCCTCCAGACAGTGATAGGGCAGGGATCGTGCATAGGCAAGGTGTCCTCAGACCAGTCACACCTTTGTAACAGAACCCTGGCCATTCCCGGGGAAGCAGTATATCTCCTGCCCCCTGAGAACGCATGGTGGGCATGTTCCAGCGGCCTCGTTCCTTGCATCCATTCTTCAGTCCTTAGCTCCCCAAAGGAAGGCTTTTGCACATTCGTGCAGTTAATTCCCAAGTTAATATACCACTCGGAAAAAGAAGTATTTGATAAGTTGGGGGCCACTAATTCACGAAATAAAAGAGAACCCATCACGGTCCTAACCATGGCAGCCCTCCTGGGGCTAGGACTGGCGGGAGCAGGGACTGGGATATCCTCACTTGTCATGCAGGACAAGAACTATAGGGCCCTAAGAATAGCCATTGACTTGGACATAGAAAGAATTGAAAAATCCATCACCCACCTGCAAGAATCCCTCACTTCCTTGTCTGAGGTGGTGCTCCAGAACAGGAGGGGACTGGACCTACTACTCATGCAGCAGGGGGGCGTGTGTGCAGCCCTAGGGGAAGAATGTTGTTTCTATGTTGACCATTCAGGAGTTGTCAAGGAATCCATGGTCCTCGTAAGAGAGGGATTGCAGAAGCGTAGGCTAGAAAGGGAGCGGTCTCAGTCTTGGTATGAATCACTGTTTAATTGGTCCCCATGGTTAACTACTCTTATTTCCGCCCTCATCGGACCCCTTATAATCACTTTAATGCTGTTAACTTTTGGTCCTTGTATTATTAACAAACTGGTCCAATTTGTCAAGGAGCGCGTAGGAGTCCAATTCATGGTTACAAGCCCGGTACCGGCCGCTAGCAACAGAAGAAGAGGCAGAAATGCATCCTGTCTCATGATTGAGACGTGTGTCCCAAGACAAGGGGGGAATGAAAGGAAATGGACTCCCCTCCATCTTGTCTTATAAGGGGGGCCTCAACCCCCCTCCCTTTTCTGGGAGTGGCCACAGGTGTGCCAGCAATGTCTTAACTTCCCCGTCCCCCACCTGAAAGGACCAATGAAGCTCCAGGAACACAGCGAGGGTCCTAATTAGGCTTAACCACAGAAAGACCCCAATTCAAGTGACCAGTCTCTGTAACCCTCATCACTTTCCCAAGCCCCCTAATTATTCTACCCCATAAAGCTCATTGTTCCCGCCCGGTCCCCTCTCTCGCCTCGCTGCTGCGCCAGAAAGAGGCTGAGAGCCAAACCCGGGTTTGAATAAAGACTCTTTGCTTTTGCATCGGAAAAGGCTCCTTAGAGGTGGATTATTGGGGACTCCGAACTCTGGGCACAACAGGGGCGTGCAGGAAGCAGCCAGTCATCATTGATGTTTCTCATTAAATTTTTTTTTCATTAACAGTTGACTACCACCGCATTATATTAGTTTTAACTATATAAATTAGTGATTAGACATGTATATAATGTACAAAATGATCACCAGGTAAGTCCAATACAGGGATGTCTCTAAAGATTTTCTACAACAGGCTTCCTGCTTCAGAAAAGTAAGTGAATGCAAATTCCCTAGTCACCTGCAGCTCCCTGCATTCATTGCTCAGGGACACACAGGACACCCACACAGGTGTCCTACCACCCACATGCCTCAAGCCATCACTGGGGCTCTGTCTGGGCCAATCACACAACCCAGTGCTGCCTACACACTGTGCCCAGACACCTATAGGGAAGGAACCTGGGACTCTTGAGTCTGCAGGCTGTTGCTCTATGCACTGAGCCAAACGGGCCAGAGCACACACCTAATTGTTTAAAAAGTATATTTTTATTGATTTCAGAGACAGGAAGGGAGGGGAGAGAGAGAGGGGGGGGAACATCTCTGAGAGAGAAACATGGATTGACTGCTTCCTGCAAGCCCTATCTGGGACCTGTGCCCTGACTGGGAATCTAACCTGCGACCTGGTCACTCAACCAATTGAGCCACACCCTCTGGACTGCACACCTCACCTTGACATTCTTGGAAACCCTAAGTTCAGGGTGACTGCTCCATCACCTTGTAATGGGAGGCATTCAGGTTCTGTCCTTGCCATTGATTCCAGACTGTTACGGGCCTCACACTAGTGGCTTTTTTCAGGGTCCCTACCTCCAATGACAAGTGAGACTCATCCCAGCAGTTTTTCTCCTAGTTGGTAATGGCCAGCCTCACACTGTCCCAGTTTCTGAAAACGATTTTGTTCTTAAAAACAAACAACACACACACACACACACACACACACACACACACACACACACACACACCAAAACGAAACAAAACGAAACAAGACAAAACAAAACCCACAAACAATAAAGCAACCACAACAACCCACTCTGACCAATTATATTCTGGCAAGAGCTACTCGTGGGCATCTGTTTACCAGACGTATTACCTTCCATTGTTCCTTTCTAGCAGCGCCTCTTCCGCTGACAAAGTGACATCTGCGCTCCTAATTGTTCATTTGGAAACGCGAGTCTAAAGCACTTTTCTGCGCGGCCCTCTGACAGCAACTCTGGTCGCACCGTGTTTGCATCGCGAAACTCTGAAAACTTACCCTTTTTAAAAATATATATTTTATGGATTTTTTTTTTTTTAACAGAGAGGAATAGAGTCAGAAACATGAAGGAGAGAGAAACATCCATCAGCCGCCTCCTGCACACTCCCCTCTGGGTATGCGCCTGCAACCAAGGAATCGAACCCGGGACCCCTGAGTCCGAAGGCCGATGCTCTATCCGCTGAGCCTCACCCACTAGAGCAAATTTATCCATTTTTCACAAGAGTGAACATGTCAGAAACCGAGATAATTTCAGCACTTTTCCATTTTCCCCGCCATCCCTTGCTCCCGGTCCCAAAGCGCGGCTCTGCCTTTCTGTACGGCGGTTAGGAATCCCAACATGGCGTCCCCTAGGGCGAAGCCTCGATATGAGCGCGGACATCTTGCCACCGGAAACCGGAAATTGTTGTCTGCGTTTCTTCAAACGCCTCCTTCCTCGGCCACCGAGTCGGAGCCGGCCTAGTGCAGCAGTTGTAGCGGTTTGTGGAAATAAAAGGTTTGCACTGACCTGGTGGGTTTGGGGGGAACGTCCAGGTGAGTGTGTGAGTTTGTCCCTAGAAGTGTTCTCGTCACAGCGGAAGTTTGGTTTCTCACAGGGTGACGTGTGGACGTGGTACGTGGAGAAGGGAATTCTCACGGGGTCGGAGGGCGAGGTAGCTAAGGGGAACCAGGTGGCCAGGGCATCTGACGCCAGAGGCGTGTGTTCTGTGGTTGGGGTGCCCTGGAGGTCGGGGCACCGGTTAATAGTCTGTGGAGATAACTTCCGTGTCCTGCCTGGGGTTTCCTTCAAGGACCCCGCTTGTAAGGGATCAGTAGGCATTCAGGATGATGACGGTGTCCAGTTCAGGTGGGAGTATTCCTACCGGCGCTGGTCCCTCCGTGGGAGTGTCTGGCCCGCTTTCCAATGAAGGCGGCATTGTGATCTGTGTCTGTGATCCAGAGAGGCTTATGAGGCAGAAATTTTGCACGCACAGGACCTGTTATAGTAATAATAATAAGGATACAATACAAATACAAAATAAGGAATTGGGTGTGACATATTAGAGAGTGGAATGAAGTGTGGACGCCCTTAAAGAGATGTGCATGTAAGAGATAAAACAGTTTGTACCCCACATGTAAAGACCAGATAGCAGAACACCTGGGACCCGCTGAGAAGACACACTGAAGACACACTGAAGACGTCTGCTTGAGCACATAAAAGAGAGCAAGCTCCGAAGGAGATTAGAGCCACTTGTCTGCTCCTCCACAGACGGCCGCTCTCCGCTCCCCTCCTGCATCCTGCCAACTACGCCAGTTTGTCCCAGAATTTATCTAAGGACGTAAGCACAGGTGGTCAAGAGTATCCTCTGCCAATAGAATGGACTTACACGGATGACTCAAGGCACTTATTAAATATTGGCCGAGCATAAATGACACAGAGACACACAGGCAATGCACGAATCACACGTGGTTTATTTACCAGAGTCCTGGTGTTTCCAGACCTCGGCAGGCCACACCGAGATCTGCGCTGACAGACACACACACTGGATGTTGCAGCTGCTGCTCGGCGTCTAGTAGAGGCCTGGGCGTGTGGCTCACGGTTCGGACCCAGGGACCTCGGCAGAGCACAGAGCTCAGGCAGGATGCAGGAGGGGAGCGGAGAGCGGCCGTCTGTGGAGGAGCAGACCAGCGGCTCTAATCTCCTTCGGAGCTTGCTCTCTTTTATGTGCTCAAGCAGACGTCTTCAGTGTGTCTTCAGTGTGTCTTCTCAGCGGGTCCCAGGTGTTCTGCTATCTGGTCTTACATGTGGGGTACAAACTGTTTTATCTCTTACATGCACATCTCTTTTTTAAAAAATATATTTTATTAATTTTTTACAGAGAGGAAGGGAGAGAGATAGAAAGTCAGAAACATCAATGAGAGAGAGACATCGATCAGCCGCCTCCTGCACGCCCCACAGTGGAGATGTGCCCGCAAGCAAGGTACATGCCCCCGACCGGAATCGAACCTGGGACTTTTCAGTCCGCAAGCCGACGCTCTATCCAGTGAGCCAAAATGGTCTCTGCTGCACATCTCTTTTAAGGGCGTTCACACTTCATTCCACTCTCTAATATGCCACACCCAATTCTTATTTTGTATTTGTATTGTATCATTATTATTATTACTATACCAGGACCCCTAGTGTTTGTTTTTTTTAAAAAAATATATATATATATATTTTTTTTTTAAATATATTTTATTGATTTTTTACAGAGAGGAAGGGAGAGAGATAGAAAGTCAGAAACATCGATGAGAGAGAGACATCGATCAGCCGCCTCCTGCACGCCCCACTGTGGAGATGTGCCCGCAAGCAAGGTACATGCCCTTGACCGGAATCGAACCTGGGACTCCTCAGTCCGCAGGCCGACGCTCTATCCACTGAGCCAAACCGGTCTCGGCTATTTTTTAACTTAAATATTTATTATTCAGATTATTACATTTGTTCCTCTTTTTTCCCTTCTATAACTCCCCTCCACCAGGCTCCCAACCCTCCCTCTACCCTTTGGTTTTTTACAGAGAGGAAGGGAGTTAGAAACATCAATGAGAGAGAAACATCGATCAGCTGCCTCCTGCACACCCACTACCCTGTTTCCCCGAAAATAAGATCTACTTCCAGTTTTGCCTCTCGCTGTAATGTAAGGCATTCCCCCGAAAATAAGACCTCCCCGATAATAAGGCCTCCCCGGAATATAAGGCCCCCGAAGCTACCATCAGGCCTCTGACTCCTGATTTAAGGAGGCCTCGTACTGCCTGAACAGCTCCAGCTGCTCTGTGGCCAATTGGAGCTGGTTTGTGATGACAACTACTATCTTACCGTAGAGAGGTAATAAATTTTCTTTTTTTTGTTGTTCAACAATAAATGTGTACCGTATTCTTCTTCATGGAAAAATAAGACATCCCCTGAAAATAAGACCTAGCGCATCTTTGGGAGCCAAAGTTAACATAAGACACTGTCTTATTTTCGGGAAAACAGGGTATTAGGAATGTGCCTGCCACCAAGATACATGCCCGTGACTGGAATCAAACCTGGGACCTTTCAGTCTACAGGCTGACACTCTATCCACTGTGCCAAACCCATTTGAGCCCTAGTGTTCTTTAAAGTTACCATGGGGCTGCTGTTGGGACCTGACCAATCCTGTTTTTTTTTTAATATTTTTTTTTATTTTTTTTTAACAGAGGAAGGGAGAGAGATAGAGAGTTAGAAACATCCATTAGCCACCTCCTGCACACCCCCTCCTAGGGATGTGCCCGCCACCAAGGTACATGCCCTTGACGGGAGTCGAACTTGGGACCCTTCAATCTGAAGGCAGATGCGCAATATGCACTGAGCCAAACCAGTCCGGTCCCAATCCTGTTTTTTAACAAGTAATTCAGTAGTTCACTAACTACAGACCCAGTTACCAAACCAGCAACGCCCGTTTGCCACCTATCCTCTGCGGCATCTTTTGTCCTGCAAAGGCAGGACTGGATCATGGTGACATTTTGGTCTGCAAATTGGAAAATGTTCATCTCTTGGGAAATGTTTGTGGATCACTTCCGCATATACAAAAGGTTTACATGTTGTTAAACTTTTTAAACTTTCTTTATGGATTAAGGTGTTACATATAGGTCCTTATTACTCCCTCGACCCCACCCCCTAACCCCCACTCATGCCATCAACCCCTGTTTTCTGTGTCATTGCTTAGGTTTATATGCATGCGTACAAGTCCTTTGGTTGATCTGTTATTAAACTTTTTTATTTCTCACTGTTAATCTGTCATATCAGTTTAATTATTAGACCAGCTAAAGAATTTAGAAGAGAAGAAAGAAAAATTATTTTCCCTTAACAATGTCATTTCATTTTTTCTTTTCTTTTCTTTTTTTTCAATCATTCCACTTAAGCTCCCTGGAATAAAGGAATATGTCTACTGCATTTATTTTTTTTAATGTATTTTATTGATTTTTTTACTGAGAGGAAGGGAGAGGAACAGAGAGCCAGAAACATCGATGAGAGAGAAACATCAATCAGCTGCCTCTGCACACCCCGCACTGGGGACGCGCCCACAACCAAGACACATGCCCTAGACCGGAACCGAACCCGGGACCCTTCAGCCCGTAGGCCGACGCTCTATCCACTGAGCCAAACCGGTCTTGGCTGTCTACCGCATTTAGAACCTAAAGCTTTATTGTCCTGAAACATAAATACTTGCGGGATACCAAATAAAGGGACACCAGCAATACTGTGGGCATTGTGATCAGGAAGACAATAGCCTGAGGTCTCAGAGAAAATGTACCAGTCATTGAATATTCATCTCATCACAGTATGGTGGAAAAGGGGCCACATACTAAACTTGAAAAACTCAGGAGAAGCCTTACAAACCAATAGGCTAAAAGTAACTACATAGGATGGTATGAAATTAAAACTTTATAACCAAAAGCCAGCCATGGCTAGTAGTCATATCCTACACCAGTATCTTCCTTGACACGGGTTCAATCTTTACCTTAACTTAGCCTGTCCATTGTCTTTTTGCATCTAGAATAACACCTTTGGAATGTCAGGGTAATTTCCTTTTTTTTCCAGATCCCTAAGGACACAATCTCCCACCAGAGCAGATCACAGAAACCCTTATAATTATTCTTACTGTGTTTGTGTACTACCTATACATACCTATTTAAAACAACTATGTGTCACCAAAAACCGGTTTGGCTCAGTGGATAGAGTGTCGGTCTGCGGACTGAAAGGTCCTGGGTTCGATTCCGGTCGGGGGCATGTACCTTGGTGGCGGGCATGACCCCAGTGGAAGGTGTGCAGGAGACAGCTGATCGATGTCTCTCTCTCATGGATGTTTCTGACTCTTATCTCTCTCCCTTCCTCTCTGTAAAAAATCTAAAAAATCAATAAAATATACTTTAAAAATAAATAGATAAATAAATAAATAAATAAATAAATAAATAAATAAATAAAAATAAAACAACTATGTGTCTATTCATTTTACTTTTTATCCAAAGAGAGATTTCCCTGATTTGCTTTCCCCAGTTTGCTCTCTCCCACCTCCCTAATCTATCATCAGTGAATTTCGTGTAACTCCCTTTTGTCTACTCCTTTGATTCATATGTATAAAATAAGGTGCAAAACTTCCAGACTCCAGAGCATTTTCTCAATCTGTCATTCTTTTGCTTCCCAGCAATTGTCCTCACTTTGGCTCAACTGAAATCATTAAAATTATCTACACATTTGGACCTTTCTTATATCAATACTAGACGCCCGGTGCATGGAATTGGTGTACTGGTGGGGGACATGGCATTCATTGAGCATCTACCCCCTGGTGGTCAGTGTGTGTCATAGTGAATGGTTGACCAGTCATTCTGGTCATTCTGCCATTCAGTTGCTAGGCTTTTATATAGGATTAGTCACAATAGGACATGTGAAGCATAAGGAAGTTGCAGGTTGGATATCAACATTTCCGGGTCACACCTGCCTGAAGACAGATTTCTTTCTTTCTTTTTTTAATATATTTTATTGATTTTTCACAGAGAGGAAGGGAGAGGGACAGAAAGTCAGAAACATTGATGAGAGAGAGACATGGATCAGCCGCCTCCTGCACACCCACACTGGAGATGTGCCTGCAACCAAGGTACATGCCCCTGACCGGAATCAAATCCGGGACCCTTCAGTCCGCAGGCCGACGCTTTATCCACTGAGCCAAACTGGTCTCGGCGAAGACAGATTTCTTAATTTTTACTTTTATTTTTTTGAAGATTCCTGGACAGAAATTTAGAGAAGAGTTAAAACACACTAAGACAGGGCCTCCCCATTGCTAGCTCTTTTCAGAGAACAGAAGAAAATAATCCAGGTGACTGAATTTTTTTTAATTTTAGCTTTTCTTCATTAATGGATTTATTGAGACTTATTTAAAAAAAAACAAAAAACGCTGAGACTGGTTTGACTCAGTGGATAGAGCGTTGGCTTGCGGACTAAAAGGTCCCAGGTTTGATTTCGGTTGGCGGCATGTACCTTGCTTGCGGGCACATCTCCACTGTGGGGCATGCAGGAGGTGGATGATCCATGTCTCTCTCTCATCAATGTTTCTGACTTTCTATCTCTCTCTCTTCCTCTCTATAAAAAATCAATAAAATATATATTTTTAAAAACAAACCCCACCTCCTCACCCTAACCGGTTTGGCACAGTGGATAGAGCATCAGCCTGTGGACCAAAGGGGCCCACATTCTATTCCAGGTCAAGGGTGTGTACGTTGATTGCATGCTCCTCTCAGACCAGGGCCCTAGTCAGGGCTCATGCAGAAAGCAACCAATCAATATGTTTCTTTCACATTGATATTTCCCTCTGTCTTGTCCTCTCTTTATTTTTTTTATTAAATCTTTATTATTCAGATTATTACATTTGTTTCTCTTTTTTCCCCTCCATAGCACCCCTTCACCCACCTCCCACCCCTCCCTCTGCCCTTAGCTCCCTCCCGTTGATCTCATCCATAGGTGTATGAATTTGTCCAGTCTCTTCCTGTACACCCCTCACCCCTTTCCCCCTGAGAATTATCAGTCCACTCCCTTTCTGTGCTCCTGATTCTATTATATTTATTCACCAGTTTATTCTGTTGATCAAATTTTTAATTCACTTAATTTTTAGATTCACTTGTGGATAGATATGTATTTGTTGTTCATAATTTTTTGGCTTTCACCTTTTTCTTCTTTCTCTTTTAAAAGAGTACCCTTCAGCATTTCATATAATACTGGTTTGGAGTTGATGAACTCCTTTAGCTTTTTCTTATCTGTGAAGCTCTTTATCTGCCCTTCAATTCTGAATGTTAGCTTTGCTGGATAGATTATTCTTGGTTGTAAGTTCTTGCTATTCATCACGTTGAATATTTCTTGCCACTCCCATCTGGCCTGCATTGTTTCTGTTGAGAAATCAGCTGACAGTAGTATGGGTGCTCCCTTGTAGGTAATGAACTGTTTTTCTCTTGGTGCTTTTAATATTCTCTCTTTGTCTTTTGCTCTTGGTATTTTAATTATGATGTGTCTTGGTGTGGTCCTCTTTGGATTCCTTTTATATGGGGTTCTGTGTGCTTCCTGGACTTGTAAGTCTATTTCTTTTACCAGATGTGGGAAGTTTTCAGTCATTATTTCTTTAAATAGGTTTTCAGTATCTTTCTCTCTGTCTTCC
>PVJN01054719.1:0-13314 GCA_004026805.1 Lasiurus borealis | reverse complement strand
AAAGGAAGAGCCCAGGGCAGGGAAAGAGGAGAAAGGAGAGGGGGAGATGCAAAGAGAATCTAATAAGGACAGTAGCCCAGAAGGCACTGGTCAAAAAGTTCTAAGGGGCCATCGGTGAACATGAAGCATCACAAGCCAGGGAGGCTGGGAAGCGCCTTCTGGCACATGGGCTGGGGCTCCCTGGCCGAGTCTGTGAGATGTCGGCCCAGAAATGAGGGAATTGGGTCCCATCCCACAAGATGAAGGCATGGAGGGAAGCCCGATGCTTGTCAGAAGAGACAATCTAGCAATGCACAAAACCCAACCCTGAAACTCAGTGTCAGACAACACCCGTTCTTACAGAAGACACCGCTAGGAAAACAAGAAGCCTCGCCGTGGGGTGGCATGGAACACGGGAACGCTGGTTCGGGCAACGTGCACACCCACTTACCGAAGACTCTGGCCACAAACCCCAGGGGGAACTGGGAGGAGAAGACGGTGAGAAACCAGGGCGCGGCGTAGAGGCTGGGGCCGATCTCGTGCTCCTCCAGGTGGTTGTAGAGGTCCCGGTGGTAGTCGTGGAGGAGCCGCGAGAGCTGGTACATCTGGATCTGCAGGGACACAGGGTCAGCGCTCACTGTCCGCTGCGCGTACGCAGTGACTGCCCCCGCTCACAGGAGGGAGAAGACTCCCTAGAACCTGAAACAGTCTATTTGGTTCAGGAGATCCTTTTTTAAATATATATATATATCTTCATTGTTGAAAGTATTACAGATGTGCCCTCCCCTCCCCCATTGACCCCCTCTATCCCACCCCACCCCCAGGCCTTCACTGCACTATTGTCTGTGACCCTCGGTTATGCTCAGATGCACAATGCGTTCTTCTGTTCATTGATCTCAGCTTCTCGCTTATCCGACCAGAGCTTCCCGGATGCTCACTGCAGGCGAGGCCCTGACTGGCGGGTACAGCCCCAGAAACACTAACACTGGGTCTCCTCCCACTTCCTTTCTTGGTGCCGTCCCCTCGTGTCCTTGGCTGAGAGAATCTAAGCTTCCGCCTCGTGGAAACACGTCATAAATTCTCTTACCAATACAGTGGTACCTCGAGATACGAGTTTAATTTGTTCCGTAACCTTGAGGCGTGGGAAACTATGAGATGCTCGAGTCTCGGTAAACTGGTGGGTCGTGTGCAGCCGGCCGATCCTTGCGATTACTCCTATCTCAAATGTTGCTCGTGTATTTCAAAGCAAAAATCGCTTGCTCGACGGTTCATATCTCAAAAATCTCGTATGTTAGGGCACTCGTATCGCGAGGTACCACTGTACAATGCTTAGCAAAACCTCAACCCAGGGCATCGGAACAAGTGTGAAGCGAGCACACATGGTGCTTCTGTGGAGCGGCTCTGCTGCATCCGCTCAGTTAGTCAGTTCCCTCTGGGTCCCCCAACCCTGAGGACGAGGGCTCCCTTTGTGGGGTGCAGCAGGTCTGGCAGGGAGCCCATGATGAGCTCTGGGCTCGGCCCAGTGTCCAGCAGCCCCGCCGCCCTGGCCCAGAGGAACGGTGGCCAGAGAGGGTCCGCTCCCCGCTGAGGTGCAGGGGATTGGATGGATGTGCCTTGTCCAAACTGGACCCAACTCTTTCCAGGCCTCGTGAGTACCCGCTGTGGCCTGTTGTTGTTTTTATTTAAAAGAATCACCGAGGCCACAAGCCCCTCAAAGAGTCGGGTGTGATAATATTAAATGATATAAAACCTGAACATGCTGCTCTCACGTGGCAGGGATGTCTGGATGAAAGCTAAGGGGAAGAATGCAGGAGGAACCCGACAGGCTGTGTGGAAAGTGTGATGTGGGTCAAAACTTCTTAGTGAGTGGAATGGCCTTTTTTTTACGAGATTTATGTGCCTGTGGCTCATATTTAGGGGGAAGTGAACTGGTCATTTACCCACACATTTTGGTGCCAACGTAATCTTTTCTAAGAATACTTTCGGAGGCTTTGAAATCACAGTGTCTTGCTGGTAAACGGTCACATAAACACATGATCCAACATTCAGGAATATTTCCCAAGGAGGATCCGGTTTTCCCACTTCCGAAGGTGCACCATCCGCACCTGGCACTGAACACACACTGCTGTCTGCTGCTGTTTTGATATGCCCTCCCTCCTGCCGCTGATGCATTCAGCAAACCCTGGCTGGGTGTCTCCTTCATCCCAGGTGTTGTGGTTCTAAGAACTCTGGACGCACCTCCAAGATGGATCCGGAAAATAAACAGGTCATTTAAGGCAGTGAGAGTGTGATGCAAAGAAATGAGACAAGGCCGAAGCCGGTTTGGCTCAGTGGATAGAGCGTCGGTCTGTGGACTAAAAGGTCCCAGGTTCGATTCTGGTCAAGGGTATGTATCCTGGTTGTGGGCACATCCCCAGTAAGGGGTGTGCAGGAGGCGGCTGATCGAAGTCTCTCTCTCATCGATGTTTCTAACTCTCTATCTCTCTCCCGTTCTCTCTGTAAAAAATCAGTAAAATATATTTAAAAAAAAAAGAAATGAGACAAGATATCATGATTCCATGTACTCGCCTGAAGGGGACATGGGGGAGACGTGTGGGTCAGGAAGAGCTTTTCCTGGGATGTGATATTTGAGCTGACCCCTGGATAACAAGGGGTAGGGCAGGGTGGGACCCCATGTGTGCGATCCCTGGCACAGGAAGTGGCAAACACAGGGGGAAATAGGAGTTAGACCGTCGGAAGATGCTCTGATGAGGAATAAAAGGGAGGGCCCCAGACACGAGGGGCTTAGCTGTGTGACCTGGTCAAATCCTGTGACCCCTCTGAGCCTTAGTGTTCCCACTTACAAACGGAGCCGATTATCAGTGTGTTCCTGAGGGTCAGTGAGGAGATCAGCGCCTACAAAACACCCAGGTCAGGCCTAGCGGAGTGCATTCTCAGCCCAGATCGCTATTCTGATGCCCACTGATGGTGGGAAAGTTACCTGTCGTAACGAGGTGTGGTGAGCACTGGAAATACCGGGGTGAACACTGTCAAGTACAGTGGTACCTCAAGATACGAGTTTAATTCGTTCCGTAACCTTGAGGTGTGAAAAACTATGAGACGCTCGAGTCAAGGTAAACTGGTGGGTCGTGTGCAGCCGGCCAATCTGCGCGATTACTCCTATCTCAACTGTTGCTCGTATTTCAAAGCAAAAATCCCTCGCTCGACGGCTCATATCTCAAAAATCTCGTATGTTAGGGCACTCGTATCTCGAGGTACCACTGTATATAACTGTCTAACCACAGCACTTGAAACTAACATACTGAAGGTAAGCTCTAACTAAAAAATAAAACTTTTTTTTTTTTTAAGGAAAAAAGCTCTTAAACTAGATCTGGAAAGGAAGCATCAACGTTTCGGCCTTGGGGTCTCCCCTCCAAGACAGACGGAAGGCTCTACCTGCAAAATGATCATGTCCGGCCGGTACTGCTTCCGTAGCCCCCGGTCAAACATCAGGAACTTGAGCATGTGAAACGCCTCTTCCTCGCCCATGTGCAGCAGCAGAACGCCGGCCACGAAGCTGAGGCCCTGGCAGTACCCCACTTCCTGGTCCAGAAGCGAGTAGGCCTTCAGGATGTTGTACAGCGACAGCTGCCCCGCGCCCAGCTGGGCCGAGAAGTACGGGTGAGTGGGAAAGGTTCGACCTGCGAACACGAGAGACCCATCAGGCGTCGTCGTTAAAAAAAAAAAAAGAAAGCCCGTGAATAGAAACCCGACGGCAGGCAGGTTCCGGCCACGGCTCTGCAGAAGCCGGCTCTCCTACGGGAGCTCTGCATACCAGGGCACCTGCATCTGGTGCTTCTAAGACTAATGTTTGCAACTAACCGCTCAGCGAGCATCCGCAGTATTGTGTGGCGGGACCAAGGAGAACGGCCACCGGCCCGACAGATAATCTGGGTTTCCATCGGAAACAGAAGAAAACGGCCTGCCCTCTCACCGGACACAGGCGCCCGTCCCAGCACCATCTGAAGGCGCCCAGGTTCGGGCGGGATGCAGGCCGTCCCCGCCACTTTGCCAGGCGGCCCGAGATGCTCTCCCTGTGCCTGCAAGGGCTCCGGGCCACACGCACGATTGCTGTGCTTTTAAACCACAGGCAGAGCTTTGAAACAGATTGGGGAACAGGAGTTGTTTTCTTTTCCACACACACACACACACACACACACACACACAAATACCCAACACAAAACAGTTACCTTCCTTCCAGAAAGAGGTTAAAAAAACAAGTTCTCAACATCCTGATTATTTACACAAAAAAAAGCTGGGATTTGGCCAAGCTTTAAAGACTTCTTTTGTTAGGAGGCCTTTGTGGCTGATACTTGTCAAATCCACCTCACCCTCTCCTGGAATGTGACCCATGGGGAAATGTGTTTCCAGGGAGCAGAGAGAGAAAAAAAAAATGCTTGGCGGAGGCCCAGCGGGGACCCAGCAGGGACCCGGGTGGGGATCCCGGCCTCCTCGGATCGGCAGAGGCAGAGGGTGAATCGGGGCTACAAGCTGACTGTCCGGCTTCCTTACTCGGCCGGTGAAAGGAAGAGGAAACCTCTGTGTTCTTGCTCAGCCTCCTGAGAAAGCACTCGTTCACCCAGGTGGGCTCACCTGCCCTCAGCTGAAGAGGTAGGATCAGTCCCCTAACTGCCTTCCTGACCTCTGGTCCTGTATTCACGGTTGGCCCGCTCTACCTCTTCCCCCAACAAAAGTTCCCAAAACACACCTCACACACGTCCTCCCACAGGGAAATGCCATCAACAGCTCCCCAGGGGAGCTCTGCACCCTCACGTCCTCCTCACCCACCCTCCCGGCTCCATCCTCTACTCCAGGGCCGACCTCGGAACTGTGAGAAGGACCCCCCCCCCTCCCCGGGACCCTGAACCCTTTCCGGCTGCGGGCAGAACGGAGCGTGCGCCGGGCACGGGATGCCGGCACATTTCCTAGTCTCGGGTGGCACGCCAGCGGCCCTGGATGCGAGCCACAGACATCGTGTGAAACTGTCAGCGGCCACGTGGGAAAGGAACAGATGAAATTAATTTCACTGAGACATCCTGTTTCACAACATAAGACAAAATACTGTCATTTCCCACATGTAATCAATACACAGATGATGGAGACGTTCTGCATGCCTTTTTCCATACTAAGCCTTTGCAATCCAGTGTGTCCTTTACCGACAGCACATGTGAGTGCTCACCAGCCCAGCCGGATCCGAGTGCTCCACAGACACCCGCGCTATCGTGCCGGCCGCACCCGTCTGCTTCCGCAGATTCTCAGAGGGACTGGAGACACACAGGAAGCTCCTCACGCCATTACTCCGTCCCCCGCCATCCCCACCCACCTCCCGCCCCCCACAGGCCTCCGAGCAGACCCAGGAGAGCGAGCGCCGGGTGCACAGAGGAGGGATGGGCTGGTCATTAGAATCACCAGCAGACCCGGCCGGGTGTGGTCAGCTCCGAGGGAGCGTTACGCCACCTCACTCTGGGAGGGAGAGCTGTGTGGTGGGCAGTGGGCAGAGCAAGGGAAACAGAGCAACACGGTCTCCTGGAAGGGACACGAGAGGACACTAAGAAGACCTAGGTTCTAGCACTTTCTGCCACTCAGTAGCTTGTAATTGGGCAAAGGACTTGATCTCTCTGGGCCCCCTTGGTCACCAGAAAGTGGAGTAACACGTGCCCACACTCAGGGGCTGGATAAAGCTGAGATCTGACACAGCTAGAGAAGGTTCCCAAACTATAAAACACTCCCAACCACAGTCTATTATTCTTACTCTTCATAAGGAAAAAAAAATTCTTGCAAAAGAGTTGATTAGACTAACATCTGATTTCACAAAGTGAATCAAGAAGTAGGAAAAGGAAAACCCATGAAAACTCAGAGTATGTCCCAACTAACACGCGTTCTGTTCTTCTGGCCAGAAGGGAGAGGTCACTTTTGAAGAAACACTGAAACGTGCTTTGTCTAGCTCTGTACGATCCACCTTTCCTGGGCCCGCAGCGAGCCGCAGTGCAGACTAAACAGGAAGTGTAGACTAAACAGCGGCCTTGGCGAATGTCTCCTCGTGGTGAGAGGTGGGGGAAGCCACGGGCCGCGTGGAGGCGCTTCTTGGCGAGGCCTCCCTGCGCCGGCCGAGCAGAGCTGGCCGCGGCTCTTTGGAGCCCCCAGACACAGGCTCTGCCGGCGGTCCAAGTGCAGAGAGAGGCCGGCCCTGGCAGGTCCCTGGATGGAGCCTGGAGAGAGGCACTGAGGTTCCTGGGAGCAGCACTGCTGGGAACCAGTGGTTCTCAACCTTTTTTAATGCTGTGACCTTTCAATACAGCTCCTCATGTGGTGGTGACCCCCAACCTTAAAATTATTTTCGTTGCTACTTCATCACTGTAATTTTGCTACTGTTAATGAATCATAATGTAAATACCTATGTTTTCAGATGGTCTTAGGCTCCACGGCAGCGGTTCTCAACTTGTGGGTCACGACCCACAGGTTGAAAACAGCTAGCAAGGTTGACCCACAAGTTGAGAACCGCTGCTGTAGAGCCTAAGACCATCAGAAAACACAGACCTTTACATTACGATTCATTAACAGTAGCAAAATTACAGTGATGAAGTAGCCACGAAAATAATTTTAAGGTTGGGGGTCACCACAACATGAGGAGCTGTATTAAAAGGTCATGGCGTCCCACTGGCTGGGAACGGAGCTTCTTTCCGGCGGGGGAAGGTCTCTGGAGGACGGGGAGGGAAGTGGACAGCGAGGCGGGGCTCTCAGGGAGGTGGCCGCAGCTGGCCTGCAGGGCGGGAGCCGGCCGGGCAGCAGGGAGCTGATGTGCGTGCAGCCTGGCCCTGCCTGCGGATGAGAAAGGCCCACGCTCGGCTCCCACAGACCAGACGCCAGCTGGGGGGAGGCCACAGGGCAGGGGAGGCCAGCCTGGGTGTGGCCATGGCCGACAGCTCCCCAGGGGGAGGGCCCCGGGCCCCGTGCTGAGCTGGGGGGAACGTGATTACATCTGAGCGGCAGGAGGCCCAGGCCGTCCCGGCCATGGAAGGAGGAGAGGGCAGCTAAGAGAAGGGGGCATTCCAATCAAGGAGGGGCAGCCTGCTCCCCAGTGCTCCCCCGATCTTGGGAAGTGGAGGCGGGGGGGGGGGAGCCACAGAGAAACTGCCTGTGCTCCCTCCCTTTCAACCTCCTCCTCTGAATTCATTTCTCACTTCATTTCACATGATAGGAACATGATGTCACTTTTTCTGTTACTCATCACATGAGCAAACGGAGCTACTGCCGGTCCACGTAGCTGCTCTGCTCGGGGTCAGTGGGCCACACGGGCACCAGCGCCACTTTGTCCCCAAGGTGTAATAATCACGGCCTGTCAGCATCCGCCCCACCCAGCCATGTGTTTCCATGGGAACACGCGGGCTGCTGGGCTCCGGGGGCCCTGGTTACGCAGAGCCACAGTGGGTTTAGGCTGCCAGTTAAATTGTGTGACCGCGGTCACCAGCTGACCGGTCTGTGCCACAGTTTCCTCATTTCTTATCTCAGGGCTGTTGTGAGGGTCACGGGAGACTGAGGAGCTAGTGCAGTGCCTCATCTCCAACATCTCAAAAGACTCACGGAGCCGAAACTGGCTCAGTGGATAGAGCGTCAGCCTGCAGACTGAAAGGTCCCAGGTTCGATTCTGGTCAAGGGCATGTACCTTGGTTGTGGGCACATCCCCAGTAGGGGGCGTGCAGGAAGCAGCTGATCAATGTCTCTCTCTCATCGATGTTTCTAACTCTATATCCCTCTCCCTTCATCTCTGTAAAAAATCAATAAAATATATTTTTTAAAAAATCAAAAGACTCAGGGAGCATGGCACGGGCTCCGCCCTAGGAGCTGGGGGAGCAATGGGAAAACAGCCCCAGTCCAGCCCGCAGGGGCATGCACTCCCTGGGGAGAAAGGCAATGAAAAAGCTGTTGCTGCACCTGGCTGTGTGGCTCAGTGGTTGGGCCTCAAGCTGCCCCAGACACCAAGAGGTCATGGTTCGATTCCCAGACAGGGCACATGCCCGGACTGCAGGCTGGATCCCAGTGGGGGGCGTGCAGGAGGAGGCAGCTGGTCAAGGTCCTCTCCATCGATGTCTCTATCTTTCCTTCTCCCTCCTCCCCTCTCTCTTATAAAATCAATAAAAACATATGTAAAAAAGAAAAAAGCTGCCGCTGCCGCCGCTGCCATAGCCCCAAGGACAGTTGTGGGGAGTGCAGGGTGCTCGGCAGCACAGGCTGTGTCCCTGGGAACAAGGTACTCCGCCCCTCACCCTGCTCCCACACTTCAACTTTCTCAACTCTCAACAGGGATAGAATAACGGATACCTGGTCATGCTATGAGGATTACCGAAAGTAGGTTGTTGTTGTTTTTTAATGTATTTTATTGATTTTTTTAACAGAGAGGAAGGGAGAGGGATAGAAAGTTAGAAAACATCGGTAAGAGAGAAACATCGATCAGCTGCCGCCTGCATGCCCCCTACTAGGGATGTGCCCATAACTAAGGTACATGCCCTTCTCCGGAATTGAACCTGGGACCCTTCAGTCCCCAGGCCGACGCTCTATCCACTGAGCCAAACAGGTTTTGGCCAGAAAGTAGTTTTAAGTAAACATCACACAACCATTGGTGTAAGGTGAAGTTAAGCATTAGTTGTACATGTTAATGGTAACTGTAACACTAGTAAACGTGGTAAGTGTCATTGGGGGTGCGGGGTGTCAGCTATGGGTGGGACAGATGGCTTAGCAGAGGCACCTCCTCCAGCCAACAGGTGGGAGAAGAGGCTATGCCGGGGCCAGTTTCCCAGGGATGACATCTGAGCTTAGACCAGGAGCGACATTTATGAAATGACCCTGCGGTGTGCTGTGCGGCTGGACAGCAAAGCCTTGGCGCTCCTGACCCGGCTCCTTGACCCCTCTTACCACCCGGCTGCTGCGGGACCTGAAGGGCCAGGCGCTGCCAGGCCTGAAGCACAGGCGGGGGCTCCGGCAAATCCCAGGCAGAGGCGGAGGCAGCCGGAAGGAGCACCCGAAAGCAGCAGGGCTGGGTTCCTGCAGCCTTCACCCGGAATCCAGGGCCTCCCGGGAGACCCTGAGAGAGGCGGCAGGCAGAGAGGATGCTCCTGCCGCAGCCACCATGCGCCTCGGACAAGCCAGAGGCTCTTCTGCGCATCATCATGACATCCTCGCTACAGTGTTCTTCCCTGTGGCTTGTGTCCAACCCCGGGTTCCCATCGGAGGACTTTCAAAGCCACTCAAGAGACAAGAAAGCCTACCCTTCTCCAAAATAAAGCTGCCCCAGGCGCACACCATCTGCTTTCCGCGGTCTTTCTAATAAACCCGGCTAGAGCGCGGTCCGGGCTAGGGAATGTCCCCAGCAATTACCCCAGGCCTCCGCCCGACACCCGAGCCTCCCAGGATGTGCCTTCGTCCGGCTGTAAAGCTGCCTGTCAATACGGGAATGACTGGCCCGAACCACAGTCATGCCTGGACCCCTGGTGCCTGCCCGCCGCCCACCGAGCAAGCCTCAGCGGCTGCCCAGGGCAGAGGGAGAGAGGCTGCCACGTGTGCCTGGCCAGGGCACCCCTGGCTACTCCAGGGCTTTTTTAATTGAAAGGCTCGGGAGCAAAGCTTGACTGCCAAACCGACAGGCAGATCACTAACTAACTCCCACCGTCTCCCGCGATTTCTCCAGCGAGTGCAACCTCTACCTGCGTGGCGCATCGATCTGCGGACTCACCGAGGTCGATGAGGATGGCGTGCTGCTGGGAGGTGAGCTGCTTCAGGAGCTCTTTGTACGGCGTGTCCTTGGGCTGCTGCTTCCTGGGCAGCTGGTGCTTCAGGTGGTACTGCTCGGCGAGGAACTTCCAGATCTCACCCCGGTGATGGCGCGGCACACCTTCGGGGGAGGGGAGGGCGGGAAGGATGGAGAGACTTTATGCAACAGAATGCAACTTGATAATAAAAAGGAGTTGGGTTTTGGTCCATCGACCTGAATTCTTGTTCCATTATAACTAGTGAGCACAGGACAGGAAGCAACCAGAATTTTGTCCTCTTTGCTCCCTTCCTTCCTTCCTCTATCCCCTTCATCTTTCCCCTCACATCCCCTGACCTCTCCTCCCACTTTCCTTTCACCTTTCAAATATACACGCTTTGGGATTGTGCTAGAATCTTCCAGGGATAAACGGTGGGTGGTGGAAGCCCCAATCCATCGTGCCCTGAGAGAGAAGACCACGAATGTAGCTCTACCACACAGAATGCCATCTCACAAAAGGGACGTGACCCAAGTGCGTGGACACGAAGGAAATCCAGATTTCACAGACTCTCCCGCTTGTACGAGGGTCTGTGCAGGAGGCAGCCCATCAATGGTTCTCTCCATCATGGATGTTTCTGCCGCTCTCTCCCTCTCCCTTCCGCTCTGAAATCAATAAAAAAATATATTTAAAGAAAGAAAGAGGAGGAAAGAAATGCATTCCGAAAAACATGTTCGGTGATTTATAGTGGGGCTGTTCACAAAATAGCTTTTTTTTCCAAACTGGGAAGTTTTCCCAGTTATGAGATGAACAATTTCCTCTTATTACTAAATCGTTCCCATTAAACTTATCAGACCTTTATTTATTTTTCTTGAAGGGAAAAAAAAAAAAACCCACGGGCTGTCACTGGACAGCACCACATATTCTAGAATTTAAGAGAAAGCTTAGATCAGTTCTTTAAAAACAAAGGGTCATGCACAGCGGAGCCAATGTGTTTGCTAAGAGCGACCTGGAATAACCTTCCCGCACTCGGTTGAGCCTCCCTCCTCTTCCAAGGCCAGGGAGGGAGAAACCTGGGCGAGTCCTCGCAGGACCTGCAGGCAGGGCCCTGGGCGGACAGGCGGCCCGCTTCCACCCAAACGTAACCACCTCTTCATTTTTATGACTTGAAAAGTAATACACGCTCCCTATTTAAATCAAAAAAACTTCTGAGCCGAGACTGGTTTGGCTCAGTGAATAGAGCGTCGGCCTGCAGACTGAAAGGTCCCGGGTTCGATTCTGGTCAGGGGCATGTACCTTGCTTGCGGGCACAACTCCAGTAGGAGGTGTGCAGGAGGCAGCTGATCGATGTCTGTCTCTCATCGATGTTTCTGACTTTCTATCCTTCTCCTTCCTCTCTGTAAAAAATCAATAAAATATATTAAAAAAAAAAAAACTTCTGAAAAGCCAAAGGCCTGAAGAAGAAAATGAAAACTACCCATAACTAGAGTGAATATATAAATCACCATCCAAAGCAGGACGCTTTGAGAGCAAAGGGGCGTGGGAGGATTGGGGGGAGGGAAGGGCAGGGCACTAATTATCTCGCTGCGAAGCTGTGAAGCAGGGCTGTGCCAGGCAACCAGACGCAGGGTCACCCTGCTCATCACTCGGAGAGCTGCGAACACCTCACGGTGTTTTCCCACAGACACACGCACGAGGGTGCGTGAGATCACGCGGGGCCTCCTTCCTTCGTTTAGCGGCTCCTTCTTTTGCATCGGTACAAACCCACCCTCGTTTTCAGGGAGTAAGACCTGGGTGTGGTCCCATGGTTGGGGAGTCCGGCTCTGTTCTATTTTTTTTTTTTTTTTTTGGCCTTCAAACAATGCCACAATAAGCATTCTTTCCCACCGCAGAACGCCGCTGACGATTAGCATCGAGGTCTCTCTACGTGGCGTTTCCGGGTCGGCGGGAAGCAGCCTGCATCCGGCCCACGCTGCCCGCTGCTCAGGTTAAGGCAGCCGCTTTGCGATCCCACTCCCAGAAAGGCACGCTCCAGTTCATAAAGCTCTGCTTACCATCTTCTATTCATTAAATAAATGAGATCATTTGAATAAATCATTAAAGGAATCGTTTTAAACCTCAAGCTAAACTTGGGAGTGTTTAAAATTCCCCAGAACTATTCTTCCTTCTCCCACGCTGACATCCTAATCCTGCAGCTCTGATTCTGTTTTAATTTGGAAAGTTCATCAATCCCTTCATGTCTATCAAGTAGGGGCTCTTAGCCGTACGGGACTGTCTTTTAAGGGCTTGGAGGTGACTTGGCCTCCACCTGGAAGGCCGAAGGTGTGGTTCTGACTTAACCTCCTCCTTTCATTCTGAGCTACAAGATGGACTGTGGCCATCCGTTTGCAGTAATTAAACCCTATGTGTAGAAACCAGCTGAATAATTGACAGAGGCCCTTTGACAGCGAGAGATATAGCTCCTGCCATGGAGAGCCAGGTGACGATGTCGGGAACGCATGAGGAAAGTCCAGGTTAGCTTCAGCTCACCTCAGTACACACCCTTTTCAACCACTTATCCTCTGCTCCACTGCACAGGGTCCAGAGATTGACAGTCTTTCTAGTAGCTCCTCACCCCCATAAAAATGCATGATGAAAACCAATATACCAGGTGGCAGGCTTTCTAAGAAATCAAACATCTGGAGCAGCTGTCACAGGCCCTGGCAGAAGCAACGCCACCTGAAGACCATCATGTAGTCAACAGTGAAAGGAGACAGAATGAACCCATTCTTTTCTCTGCTCCCTCCTTTTTCCAAACAGCGATCTAGGGCCACGTGGTGCAATGGCGAGCCTCCAGCCACCACTATGTGAGAACCGGAAGAGAGCTCTGAGATCCTCTGTGTGGCCCATGCCCTCCGCTCTAGCAGCCAGGACGCCAGAGCCCAGAGAGGTGAGGACACCTGCCAGCGCTCACACAGGGAGCCCTGGCCCATGTGCAACGTGTGTCCCCGACCTGGTCTCAGAGAGCAGCACGGAGGAGGCACGGCTCAACCACAGGCAGGGCCTCTGCTGCCTAGAACGGGAGTGGGAGACCAGCTCTGGCCATTACTCACCTTCTCTAAGCCCAAGTCTCCTTATTCATAGGAAGGCAACGTCATAACTATTAATAACTATGCGTCAGTAAAATGGATGCTGTCAAAACCCTGATAAAGGTTAAGTAATGCCTAACTGACTGTTGAACAAAACCACTTGCCCCTTTACTCTCCTAGCGATGAATGAGGCATGTGTATCTGCTCCCAATGATCAGCCAATGAAGTCAGAAGAAAACCATAAGATTTATACATGTATCTGCAACCCTTTTTCTAACCACTCAGTTATTCGGACTGGACTGGCTGGATCCCAGGAGCCCTGGAATCAGATTAGACTCAAAAAGCCCCTCCCTTGCCTGCAGACACTCATATGCATTTGAAAAGAAATGGCTGTTTCACTTGAACACTGATCGTCATTGGTAATCATTGAAGTTAAGCTCTAACATGGTGCTTCCCCAACTGTCTGTGATGGAGGACCAGCTTTTCTT
>PVJN01054718.1:0-13315 GCA_004026805.1 Lasiurus borealis | reverse complement strand
GGGAGGGCAGTTGTGGGCAATCAGGCCAGCAGGGGATGGCAGTTGGGAGGGACCATGTCTGCAAGGGAGAGTAGTTGGGAGCAATCAAACCTGCAGGGGAGGGCAGTGAGGGGTGACCAGGTTTTCAAGGAAGGCAGTTAGGGGTGACCAGGCCTGTAGGGGAGGGCAGTTAGGGGCAATCAGGCTGGTAGGGGAGTAGTCAGGCATCAATCAGGCTTGCAGGGAAGTCATTAGGGAGTGATAAAGCTGGCATGCAGAAGCAATTAGTGGGCAAGCAGGAAGGCAGGCAGGCGAGCAGTTGGGAGCCAGCAGCCCTGGATTGTGAAAGCGATGTCCAACTGCCCGTTTAGGACCAATCCTGAATGGGATCAGGCCTAAATGAGCAGTCAGACAACCCTTGAGGGATCCCAGATTGGAAAGGGTGCAGGCTGAGCTAAGGGACACACACCCCCATGCACAAACTTCATGCACTAGGCTCCTAGTATAGGATATAAAATACAAGTATAAAGTAAATGAGTAAGAAAAATTAAATACTTATTATTATGGTAAAGATAATGGTTGCACATAAGGTGAGGGATGAAAGCTACTGCACCACTGAGACCTGGGAAGTAGCTATATATGCTTCTCCCTTCCAGGGGGAAGAGAGAAATTCCAACAGCCAGGTCACCAGCAGAAAGTGGTGTGGGGCTACTAACCTGTCACACATGAACTGGCCTAACTCCAACTGTGTACATCTACAATGACCAAATCACCCTAGTCTTTCAGAAGATAAAATGGCACCTTAAATTAAGTTTTAAATAAAGAAATAAAATCACTAAATACAACCAGGTATTTAAAAATAAAGGGAAGCCTGGCTGGCGTGGCTCATTGGTTGAACGTCGAATTATGAACCAGGAGGTCACAGTTCAATTCCTGGTCAGGGCACATAACCAGGATGCAGGCTGGATCCCCACTGTGGGGTGTGCAAGGGGCAGGCGATCAACGATGCTCTCTTCTCATTGATGTTTCTATCACTACCACTCTCTTCCTCTCAAAAATGAATAAAAATATATTAAAAAGTAAATAAAGAGAAAATGTCTGATGGAAGTCAGCAGTGTTTTTTCAAATAAAGAGAGAAATGATTAGCTCAAAATTCAGACCATTAAGTCTGACATTTAAATTTTTTAATTATTGTGCATTTTACCTACTCTGATATATTTGCATTTATTTTCATATAAAATAACATTTAATTATAAAACAATGTTGACCTTAACCAGTCAAACGGATGCCCTAGGAAGACATACCAAATTTTCTAGTAGAATTGAGTGCTCACTAGCATATTCAAGTGGTGCATCCACAGAAGGAAAAGGCATGTGTATCTTTCTCTTGGTGGCAGTTCTCATTAGCTTCAAACATCAGCGTGGTCATTATGTAATATGACAAGAAGATTATGGCAAAGAGCTAATGGTTTTATTCTAAGGAAAAGAAAACATGACCTTCCTGACCTCTTGAAAAATGTTCATTAAAACTTAAAATGGAGAATGTAAGATTTTAGTGGAATTTCTTTTTTTTTTTTAAAGTTCAGTGTGAGTGAGAAAAATTCATTGCCTCTGTAAATGCAAAATTACTTAGCTGAGTGTGTGTCAGAAGGGAATTTCTTTTAGCCATACTATTTTTCCAATAACCTGTCTGGAAAAGGACTCTTCTGGACTTTTTAGTTGCTGAGTTTTATTCCTTTGACTACTGTGTATCATCTCTCATTTTAAAAGAATGTTGGGAGGTAATCTCCAAGCATGAATTTAGTTTATGTATAAATGGATCACTATTACTTTTCAAAAGAGTGATCAGGTTCAAGGCTGGAAGTACAAAGTAAGGATAATCTCTAGGATCTCATTTTTTTGTGTCAGGGTAATGTTGTTCAATACTGATATGTTTTGGTCTACAATATTCCCAATTATTCACTTCCTACTTTTTTTAAAGCATTTTATTGATTTCACAGAGGAAGAGAGAAGGAGAGAAGGGTAGAAACATCAATGATGAGAATCACTGATTAGCTTTCTGCATGGCCCCTGCTGGGGATCAAACCTGCAACCCAGGCATGTCCTCTAACTGGGAAATGAACTTTCACAGTCAATGTTCACAGGTCAATGCTCAACCACTGAGTCATACAGACTGGACTCACTTCCTACATTCTCTCCCTACCCCCGGTTAATTTTTTTTTTTAAACTTTATTGTTCAGAGTATTACAGACGTTCCTTTCTTTCCTCACTGCCCCCCTCCACCAGGTTCCTGCCCTGCGCCAAGCCTTCACCATTTAATTGTCTGTGTTCATAGGTAATGCATATATGCATATAAGATCTTTATTTAATCTCTTCTTGCCCCCATCCCTCTGAGAATCGTAAGTCTGTTCCATTCCCATGCCTCTGACTCTATTTTATTGACCAGTTTATTCTGTTCATTAGATTTCTTATTCGTTTATTTTGATTTCTAGATTCAATTGTTGATAGCTATGTATTTGTTGCCATTTTATTGTTCATATTTTTAATCTTTTTTTCCTTCCTCTTCCAAAAGAATACTGTTTAATATTTCTTATAAAACTAGTTTGGTGGTAATGGACTCTAGCTTTTTCTTGTCTGAGAAGCTCTTTATCTGACCTTCAATTTTAAATGATAGCTTTGCTTGGTAGAGTAATCTTGGTTATAGGTCCTTGTTATTCATCACTTTGAATATTTCTTGTCACTCCCTCTGTCCTGCATAGTTTCTGTTGAGAAATCAGCTAACAGTTGTATGGGCATTTCCTTGTAGGTAACTAACTACTTTTCTCTTGTTGCTTTTAAGATTCTTTATAGTTAGCCATTGGCATTTTAATTATGATGTGTCTTGGTTTGGTCCTCTTCGGGTCCTCTTGTTTGTGACTCTGTGATTCTTTCACCAGGTAGGGAAAGTTTTCTGTCATTATTTCTTCAAAAAGGTTTTTCAATATCTTGCTCTCTCTCTTCTTCTGGCACCCCCATAATTCTGATGTTAGTATGCTTGAAGTTGTCCCAGAGGCTCCTTACAATAGTTTCATATTTTTTAATTCTTTTTTCTTTTTGCTCTTCTGGTTGGGTATTTTTTGCTTCCTCATGTTTCAAATAATTTGATTTGATTCTCAGAATCCTCTACTCTACTGTGGAATCCCTGTATATTGGTATTATTCTTTATTTCAGTCAGTGTATGCTTAGTTTCTGACTGGTCCTTTACCTTTTTTTTTTGGCATTCTCATTAAGATCCTTGAAGATCTCACTAAGTTCCTCAGAGGTTTCTAAAAGATTCTTGAGTAACTTCAAAACTTTGGTTTTAAACTCTATATCCAGTAGTTTGCTTTCTGCTGGTTTCTTTCATTTGTGACATGTTTCTTTGTCTCCACATTTGGGATGCTTCCCTGTGCTTGTTTCTATGTATTGGGTAGAGCTGTATTTATCCCTGAGTTGATAGAGTGGCCTTGTGTAGTAGGTGTCCTATAGAGCCCAGTGACTAGCCTCCCCAGTCACCTGAGCTTGGCACTCTAGGTGCACCCCTTTGTGGGTTGTGAGCACAGTCTTACTTCTTACAATCTTAACTTGAAATACAAAGCATGAAAGATTTTTAGATGTGGTCTAGTGTGCTGAAGTTTGTACTTCTAATCCATTTAATAACATTAATAAGCATATACTGTTCAAATAATTAGAAAGATTTTAAGGACTTAAATACTATGCCAATTAGATTTTATTATTCAAAGATTATTAAAGTTCAGGAACAAAATGTATATTCAGCCACTAAATATATCTATATATGATATTATATTAAATTATTTTAAAACCCAGCGGCTAATTGTGACTATGGCTCCATAAAAATAATGCTAGCTCTTGGTCATAATAGATTTAATCAATTTTATAATTTATTTTCATTTAAAGCTTATATTACACTGCAGAAAGTAGGGCCTCCTGATAATACTGCAAATATAAATACAGGCAGTCCTCTGGTTACATTGAAGTATTTCGCCGAAGAGGGACCCTCAGCTTGGCCTGCACCCTCTTGCAATCCAGGACCCCTCAGGGGATGTCAGAGAGCTGGTATTGCCTGATCCCACAGACCAGGCCAAGGGACCCTACTGGTGCACGACATATGGTCTTGACATATGTCATTTTGTGATTATGTCACCACCTCTCACTTATTTACATATATTTAAAAAAATCCCATCATTTCTCGTATGTACATATGTGCTTTATGTTGATGCTCAACAAGTAAAGGTCAGGAATTGTTACTTTTCTCTTAATTTTTTTTACTGTTTCACTTCATTACTGCTGTGTATGTGCCCCATGTGAATGACTAGGTGCTTATGTAGGTGGGTTCCGACTTACAGAGAAAATCGCGTTACATTGTGCCATAGGAACAGATCTCTGAAGTAACCTTAGGACCTACTGTATAACTTTGTCCAAGACCATATTTTTCCATCAAATTCTACAGGAATGTTCCACATAATTCTCAGTATATGTGGAATCCAGCTAGAAAATCAAATAATAAATGATATATATTTTAAGTTTAAACTTTAAAATGTTAATATTCTACTATGCTTTTTAAATCCTATATAATAAAAGCCTAATAATCTGTGTCCAGTCATCTATTCAACCAATGAAAGTGTAATATGTTAATGATATGCTAAGGCTTCTCAATCACCCACTATGATGTGCACTGACCACCAGGGGGCAGAGAGTTGACCAGTTGACCAGTTGCTATGACATGCACTGACCACCGGGGGTAAAACTCCAACTGGTAGGTTAGCATGCTGCTAGGGTCCAGCAGATTGGGACTGAGATGGGCTGGACACACCTTGGAGCCCTCCCACAGTCTGTCCCCGGCTGGCCAACTTCCCACATTGCTCCCTGACCCCAATCATGCCAAGAATCCCTCGGCCTGGCCTGCACCCTCTTGTAATATGGGACCCCTCAGAAGATGTCAGAGAGCTGGTATCCGCCTAATCCTGCAGATCAGGCTGAGGAACCCCACCGGTGCACATATTCATGCACGGGGCCTCTAGTTTTTAAAAAAATCAGTCTGCTTTAAACATTTTCTGAACATTTCTGTGTATTGCGTACTATGTTAAATATTAGGGCAACAAAAGTAACACATGGTCCCTGCTTTCCAATACAGTGGTACCTCGAGATACGAGTTTAATTCGTTCCGTAACCTTGAAGCATAGGAAACTATGAGACACTCGAGTTGCAGTAAACTGGTGGGTTGTGTGCAGCCGGCCTGATCCGTGCAATTACTCGTATCTCAACTGTTGCCCATATTTCAAAGCAAAAATCGCTTGCTCAACAGCTCGTATCTCAAAAATCTCGTATGTCGAGATAGGCACTCCTATCTCGAGGTACCACTGTACCTAACAGTAGATAATAGTCCCCAACTTAATGATTCTCAAAATGTTTTTATGTAAGGTGATCACATTTTAACCTTCATTACAAGCTTATAAATGATATAATAATGTAAACACTTTCATTCTCCACATATAATTAAAACTTAGACTTAGAGGATATTTTTCTTATATATCTTTCTATGTGATTACCTAGCACCATAATAGGAATAGAATGGGCATTCAATAAATATTTGATAATGAGTCAATTGCTCAAGGTCACACAACTACTGGTGGTAAAGCTAAGAATTAAACTCAGGTCAACTCCAAGACCAAGATGTCAAAGTACTACTATAGATAGCTTGGAGAGGTTGATTCAGGGCATCTGTTTGCACATCTCTATGATGAAACTGATTCAACAACTTCTTAATATAGTAATCCTTGAGCTATGTATACACATTTTAAAAAAGTAGAATGGCATGCAGGAGAAGAAGTCGATTCATTGCTCTAGTTTTAGCATCCACCCCTGAGAAGGAGGAGGCAGTAAAGAAATGGAATTAGAGATATCTATGTCACCAATGTTAGGTCACTATAGGTATCATGAGACTGAGATTATCTGCTTGATGAAAAACTTATTGTATGCATGAGAGCAGGAACAACCCAAATATTAATCTTGAATCAGAAATACCTCAACCTATCACAACTAGGTTTCTTAGAGGGATTACACATATCAACTTAAAAATAATCCAACAACAAAACTGAAATAACATGATTTTGCAAAAAATACTAAAAAGAATTCATTCAGACTTGGGTGTCAATTATTTGAGTTTCATGAGTTTACAATAAATATTTACTAAAAGGATATTGGAAGGATAACTAGATACCAAAATGTCCAGGATAACTCAGGCAAATCATTTCTAGATGGACCTGTTTAGTCATTATGAAATGTCAGGGATGGACTTAAAATGCCTCTAAAATACCAGGACATTCAGACACAGCAATTTTTGTATAATGAAAACTAACATTTATTGAACCCATTCTATATGTCAGGCACTGTTCTGAGCACTTTCCTTATATTAAAGCATATAAGCAAACACATCTAAGATAGGTCCTATTATATTCTCTTATATTACACATAGGGGGACACTGAGGCAGCAGTTAAGATTAAAGGTTACATAGCTCATAAATAGTAGAGCTGGGATTCTAACTCAGGACTAAAGTGCAGGTTCTAAAGCCTGTGTTATTAGGCACTACTCCATACTGCCCCTGCAGAAAAGAGTGACCAAGTTCAACACCACAAATGATAGTCACCATTTATGGAGTTATACTATGTGCCATACATTGAGTTAAGGACTTTATAATTGTTACTTCATTTAATCCTTATAAAACAAACAAACAAAAAACTTTGAGAAAGTTATTACTACTCCTATTTTATAGTTCAGTAAACTGACTCAGAATTTTGAAATAATCTGTTCTTTGTCACAGGCAGTGGCAGCCTGAGGTTCTAACTGTGTTTGCTCTGTTTCCACCTCCATTTTTAATCAATGTGCAATATTATAACACTTTGTAAGAAATATAGTACTTTTAGAATTGGAACTCATGCTACCCATTTTGCATCTCAAAAGTCTCTGTGTATATATAATATATATATATGCGTTATATTCCTAAGATGCATAATACATGATTTTTACATATGTATATACTAATATTATCCACATAAAACCTGCTTAAAGTTTAAAATCAAAAGCCATCTATTATGGTTTTATTTTTCTTAATTTCAGGACAAAAGAGCTACCTACTTGGAGCTCTCCTATTAGGTTTATATATAAGACTTTGAATTTTCCAAGGGGAAACAATCAATTCAATAATATGTAAGAATTGGTAAGTACATAATACATTAAATAACTGTAATAATTATTGTTGAATTTAAGGTCTCACACTGAAGTTTGAGAGAATTAACTTCCCTCAGATTAAGTTTTCAGGTATATCCTTAAATGACACAAACGAGTTATTTCACAAACACAAGCCTGGTATTGTTTTATGCAAGGTTTTATGCAGATGGGTCACAAAATAAAAAAATAACAACTCTGAAATATTTTCTTCTTCTTAATTCCAAATAGTGGTTCCATCAGATCCCATTTGAAATGCACTGGCAAAGCTCAGCATGCAGGCTGGCACGTGGCTGGCTCAGGAGTCAAGGGACTTGAACTCTATGCATGGATGGACAGTGCAAAATTTAGTAGCTTCAGGGAAGAAAAAAGTTAAGAAGGAGGAAAACCTGACTGTAATTGATTATACTACATTTGTATAAAATGATATTACCCCATCACTTGCAAAGAATCTATTGTTGATAGAAAGCAATTGATATGTTAAAAGAGTCCTCTTAAAGTAAGACTGACAACAATAATGCTAGCAACATGGTAAAACTATATAGCTAATCATATCCACAACTATAGTAATAAACAACCATAATACATATTAAGAAGCAAAGCCCCTCCCATAAAATAAGAATAAGTTTTGAAATAAAAAAGAAATTAAACCATAATACTTGGCTTTTGATTAGATGCTTTAAAAAGGCTTTAAATGGATGTTAACATATACATATATAAAAATCATATTTAAAAACATATTACACATCTTAGGAATATAAAACATATGTTTATTATATATACACAATTGGATATGTATTTATGGATTATACATAATTTCTCAGTTCTAAGAGGGAAAGAAATCTAATTGGTCAAAATCAGTCATAAAATTTTAACCATGTTTCTGCAAAAAACAGCAGTGCCAAAGGGTAATGCATCGCTAATGGATTCCAGTGGAATAAATAGCTACTCTGACGTCAAAACTTTGTTACACTCCAATAACTGGCTCACTTGGGGTTTCAGGTACAGCAAGTTACATGTCAGTTTTAAATAAAGTTATAAAAATAGAATGCCTGGTGAACCATATTGTCGCTATGCAACCTGATATGTTATGATTTATACCCAATAAAATGTCAACAAAAGTGTTAGATTATACCAAAATAGTAACTGGTAGTTTAGGATGCCCTGGCTCCTTAAATTTCAGATTTAAAAATGCTGTATTTTACTTTGTCTAGTCCTAAATTATATAAGTTGTCAAATTAGAAATATTTACATACCTCAAAGACAAAGTGATTCATACACTACCAACGTATATCTCTCGATTGCAATAATAATATTCTAACCAATAAAAATAATACATTTTCAAAATGCAAAAACTGCATTATTATGTTATGAATATCAATAATTTTTCAGAAAGGATAGTTCTTAAAAAAGTAGGATTTTACAATCAAAATAGAGTAATGATGCTGTCTCATCCTAGAATTGGATGTAAAACTGTAAAGTTGAAAACCCCTGGAAAATGCCTCAATTGTGCATTATAACAAACTGGAGTCTTGGTGCATGAAATCCACGCATGGCAGGGGTCCCTCAGCCTGGCCTGCACACTCTCGCAATCTGAGACCAGTGGCTCCTAACTGCTCACCTGTCTGCCTGCCTGATTGCCCCTCCTCAATCTGCCTAATGCCCCTAACTGCTTCTCTGCTTTCCTCATTGCTCTTAACCACCTCTGCCTGCCTGCCTGATCATCCCTAAGCACCTCTGTCTGCCAGCCTGATTGCCCCTAAATGCTCCCCTACCTGATCACTTCTACCTGCTTCTGCTTGCCAGCCTGATCGCCTCTAACTGCCCTTCCCTGCCAACATGGTTGCCCCCAACTGTCGTCTCCTGCTGGCCTGGTCACCCCTAAGTGCCCTCCCTTGCCATCCTGATCGCCCCTAAGTGCCCTCCCTTGCCAGCTTGATTGCCCCTTATGGCCTCTGCCATAGCCTCCTCCACCATGGCTTTATCTGGAAGGATGTCTGGATGGATGTCCAAAAGATATCTGGTCTAATTAGCATATTACCCTTTTATTAGTATTGATAACATATATGCCCCTAAGAAGTTATATTATTTTACACACTTTAAATTATACACTATATATTCAACCTCTTTTACCCTGTTGATTTTTTTTTTTCAAAATATAACTTATTGATTTTTTTTTTACGGAGAGAAATAGAGAGTTAGAAACATCGATGAGAGAAAAACATCAATGAGTTGCCTTTTACACACCTCTTACTGGGGATGTGCCCGCAACCAAGATACATGCCCCTGGCCGGAATTGAACCTGGGACCTTTTGTCCGCAGGCTGACGCTCTATCCACTGAGCCAAACTGGTTTTGGCCTTAGAAAGGCTCTTGATGGAGGTTTCACTGGGTATCCAGAGTCAGAAGCATTCTCCTCACCACCACCCTCTCCAAACCTCCTCTGCACTAGCACTGAGGCTACCCTGGAGGGTGCCAATGCTAGGTTATGCGAGACGACAGGATTAGGACCACTGCAGCCACTGGACTCGCCTCTCCTCTCTCAGCCTTTCTCCGCCATGCTGGAGAAGGCGGGGCCAGCGACTTCTGGCAGCAACGAGCTTCCAAAGAGGCCAAAGTTTGCGGCACTAGAGCTTTGGGCACCGGAAGTGCTGCAGTCTCTCCCTATCCAGAGCTGCTGTCACCGTCGAGGTTATAGGACTGCCTCGGAGGTCCTCTGTGAGCCTCCAGTCCATGGCAAACATGGCAGTGGACTCAGCAATGGAACTGCTATTTTTAGATACTTTTAAACACCCCAGCGCTGAGATAAGACTTAGCTTCTTGATGCTGACTCTGCTTCTCGACTGTGGGACATATACAAAAAAGTCTTTAGGCATGCCTTGACTTTCCCTCCTGCCAGTGGCCTTAAATTCCATATATACACATTCCCTCCCTCCAGCTGGGCACCATGTCTGCTGGAGAGCATCTATGGCCGGGAGATTTCTCTGCGTTATCTTAGGCTCCTGCGTCTTTGGTTGAGTTGGCTGTTTTGCTTACATTGTTCCCCTTCCCTCTTAACCTCATCAACGTTGGGCCTTGTAAATATCTTGGTTCTCAGGTTTAGCTCAGGTGGTGTTGGGAGGGTCTCAGACTGCGTGTTTGGCAGCAGTTCCAGAGACTGAGAAGGTCATGATGGCTTCGTGATTCCTAAATCCCTCCTCCCAGGTCCTTTTTCTAATGGGAGTTAGGTTACCCAGGTGTGACTCTCATTCAGTTTAGGATTCACCCATTAGGACATGACATATTTGCACGGAATGGCTTTTGCAAGGAGGATACCTCTAAGGAGGGAAGTCAGTGGTGAAAGGAACCAATGGCAGATTTGGAGCCCCCAGACAGGGAACCTCCCTCACTCCCCCCATGTCTCCCCACTGCACTCCCACATATCTCCCTCAGCAGTTGACTTGACTTCCTTCGTCGCTGGGGTGATGAAGGAAGCCAAACCTTCCACCAGCTCTGCTGGCTCCATGACTCCAGCCAGCAATGCCATCTTTGTGGCTATGAGCACTGCTATCTTTGTTGCCGAGTGATGGTTAATTTGCATATTACCCTTTTATTATTATAGATAATAAGATGCTACTTGATAGAGTCAATTTCATTTTAAAGTGAATGCAAATAAGATCTTATATGGCTTGAATAATCATCGAACAAAAGTATAATCAGAAACTTACTGTTGAGAGGGTTATATTGAAGAGTAAAACAAAATTTTAACCAAAATAGGAAGTTTCTAATTTAGCAACTGTTGGCTGGGCTAAAAAATGATCTTTTTTTTCACCCCTTTGCTAGAAAATAGTAAATAGTGTGGTAAGAGCATGGTAAGAGAAGGAAAGGGAGTAATTTTGCCATATCTTTGAATTTTACTTCAACTATTCCTTTTGATAGTAGGAAAACTTGAGATCTACTCTGTTGAGTAACCCAAAAAGGTTAGAAAGTCACAGAGTGTTAAAGAACAAGATATATTTCAGGTGTGTCTGAAGAAAGGCTTTGTTAACAGGATGAAAAACACACACACACACACACACACACAAAACGACATTTGCCTGTTTTGAGTCAAGAATCGCCCTTTCCCAAAATATCTGCAGAAATCCCTGAAACTCCTCTCAAATACCCCAACCACAAATAATGCCAGTAGAATAGGAAAGTGATGAGCTAAAATTGACAAGGTGGTTGACCTAATACATTTTATTAGTGATGCAGAAATAACTACGTTTTGAATGCTACTGATAAGTCCAAGGTCACTGATAACAAGAGAGAAGATACTTTTTCTGGCAGGTGAAAACAGAATTGAAGGTGATATCCTAGACAAGAAAACTAACTAAGACAAGGTTGCTTTGGCCTTTGAATCAACAATTAGTTTCACTGAATCAGCCATGCATACTGTCCCAAAAGTTACATAGTTAGGCTCCTGTGCCCCTACTTTTATGCTCAAGAAGCAAATGATGTATGAGAAACAACATTTTTTTAAAGAAAACAAATAATAAAATGCATCCTTAGTGTACACTAAATTAGCACAATATCACATAATAGCATCATTTGTTTAATAGTGGAAAAAGTCTAAATTACACAACACAATAATGTGCATAATGGATGAGTGTTACCTGTTAAATGATGTAAAGAAATGACTTATCCATTAATGAACACTTACTAAACCCCTTACAAAATGAAAAGCAACAAGGATATATTAAAATTTGACAGGCATAAACTCTCCCTTTACAGAATATAAAACCTAATTTAGAAAATGATATATTTACATGTTATAATATAATATTAGGTGGAGTACCAGAGGGGCATTTCAATTTTTGGCTAAGTACCTAATGAGATAGAAATAGTAATTCTAATTTTTATTACCTAATAACATGACTTCATAATACATGGATCAAAAACTGATAGGACTGAAAGAAGAAAAAGAAAAACCCATAATTATAGTCAGAGATTTTAACATCCAACAAACAAACAAACAAACAAATAACCACTGGTAGAAAAGAATATCACAAACCTACAGACTTTAAATGATTAAGAGTGAATTTTGTATACTTTTTTCAAATGTTTTCTATAAATTTTTACTACATTTTACAATAGAAAAATAATTTGTAATTAAAAAGCTTCTCTGAGTACAAAGAAATACTTTGAATTTAAAACCATCTGCAGCTGTTCCATTCCCAAGGGAAATGTATTATTCCCCAATTTATTCATTGTCACATATCAGATCCTTTTATACCACTGTTTTAAACAAAAAAGATTGAAAAAAAATCCTTATATCCACATATTCACACGTAGTATTAGAGACAAACACAGAAAAGCTCTATAATGTAATAAACTAGAGGTTAGGTGCACAAAATTTGTGTGGGGAGGAGGTGTCCCTCAGCCTGGCCTGCACCCACTCCAATCTGGGACCCATCAGGGGATATCCTACTGCCAGTTTAGGCCCGACATCCCTCTCACAATTCAGGACCACTGGCTCCTAACCGCTCACCTGCCTGATTGCCCAGAACTGCTCCTGCCTGCCAGCCTGATCACCCCGAAACTTCTCCCCTGCTGGCCTAATCACCCACAACTGCCCTCCCATGCCAGCCTGATTACTCATAACTATCCTCCCCTGCCAGCCTGATCACCCACAACGGCAATAACCTATTGTCTCAATTGCCCACAACTGCCCTCCCCTGCTGGCCTGATGGCTCCCAACTGCCCTCCATGCTGGCCCAATCACCCCCAACTGCCCTTTCCTGCCGTGACACACCTCCTCGACCAGGCCTCGCCTCTGCTCTGCACATGGCCATCTTGTGACACCCATCTTGTGACAGCCAACTTATGACAGCCAACTTATGACAACATTAGGGCATGAGGCGTGAGGACATGAAAACCACCTAGGCCATTATTAATATCTTATATATCCTATATAATAAAGAGATAATATGCAAATTGACCCCCATGCCTTCACAAGATGACTGCCTATGATCAGGCTGGAAGGGGGTTTAGTGAGGGACAACCAAATAACTGAACAAGCAGGCTGTGTGGGGTGACTAGGCCGGCAGGGGGTT
>PVJN01054717.1:0-13315 GCA_004026805.1 Lasiurus borealis | reverse complement strand
CTGCCGGATCCCAGCGGCCCAAGAATCTGATGCAGACCCTCATGGAAGACTATGAGACCCACAAATCTAAAAGGCGCGAGAGAATGGATGATAGTAGTGTAAGTTCCTTCTCCTTTCCTCTCCCTCTCCCCCGAGGGCGCACGTAGCTGTAGACAGTGGTCTCCCAGCACACTGGCTCCTAAGCCGATTTTTCAAATGATGGTTTTACACGCCTGGAGGATGGGGGGTTGGGATTTTTGCCTTGTTTCTCAAAAAACATGGAGCCGGCCAGGAACCAGGAAGCGGGCTCTTTTCTGCCAGCCGTAACGGGAGCCTCTGGCCGTGTGAGTGTGTGGATGTTTGGTGCAAGGAGGGAATAAGGAGGGAGGGGCCCCGAAATGGTCCCAGGCACCAGGGAGCTGCTCTCTGCCATGGCTGCCCGCTCTGTAGGGTTTCATTCCTCCAGAGAACGAGGATGATGCTATTTCTTCAATGTGGACTCTGGGCAATCCCTCCAAATGTTAGTGCTCAGGAGACTGAGTGCGTTTGGGGCCGTTACCAAGCCTTGCGTTCCTTGCGGCAGGAAGAGCCATTAAAAAGACGGTTAGAAACCGCACGGCCACCTGCTCCCCTCCACCCTGAGAACTCACGTGGGATGTCCACACTGACCACGAAGGAAGTCATCGGCTCTGTGGTTTCTTTCTCCCACAAGAGACGGGAAGGCTGTGGTTCCACAGCCAGGAGCGGGGGATCCACCGGAGGGGTCCATGCCCACCTCCTAGGAGTCTGCTGGCCCCCGTCTCTTAGCCCTTTTTGAGGTGACTGCCTCTTTCCCCCGGTTACACTGAGGTCACGAATAGCTTGGAGGACGCCACCCAGTTTACCTGGGACAGCCCTGGTGTCAGCCTGTGGTCCTGGTGTCATTATTCATCGCATCCCCTGCCACCCTCCAAAGCGCCCCGGTTTGGATGAGAAATTCTTTGTGCCCCTTAAACGTGAGTCAGAATGCCAGGCTGTGACCTCTCGCCTTCCATGCCCCGGATGACGAAGGGAAAGGCTCTCTGCATCGATGCTCGGTGCTGCTTCCACCATAAGTTGGTAGAGGAAGCAAGCTCACCTGTGACCGCTGGGTCACCTGGCACCTCCCCGCCGGCTCTCTCCTGGGGTCTCTCACTGAACCCCTCGGGATCCTGACTCCGCTCCTCCATTGGGCCGGGGTGTTTCTGAGCGGCCTTCCTCTTGCACCAGGGAGGGGCCTGGCCGCCTGTGGCTGCCGCAGACTTCCCTGAGCCCCTAGGATGCTTCTTGCCCCCCAGGTCCCGCTGGCCGGCCCTTTGCACCCCCACTTCAGGTGTGGAGTTTACCTCTGGATATTTGCTGCCACCTGTAACCATTTTGCAGCCTCGGGCTAGAAAAATGGGTGTCCCTTTCCTCCAGGGGTTCCCGCCACGCACCAGCCATGCTGGGGGAGTGGGCCGAGCGGCCCCCTTGCATTCTGGGGGAAAAGGAAGAGAACTGATGGAACCGATGACACCGTCTCAGTGTCTCTCGTGTGCGCCCGTTGTGTGGAGGCGCAGAGGCTGCAGGAAAACCCACACAGGAGGGAAGAGCCCGCTGTCAGCCCCTCCCATGGGCAGAGGGGAAGCCTCTTTGGCGCAGACTCTGGCTCTCGGGCAGCCGCCGCCCCGGCCAGTGCCAGTCGGGTTGGATTTCCCCGGGCCCTGGGGCAGCCTCTCGGACTCGGGGTTTTAATGTGCTGGTTGCTCTTCATGTGTGCGGAGGAGTGGCAGGCTCCCTCCCGTGTCTGTTTCTCTCGAGTGAATGAACGTGCCCTACAAGGAGGAAACCCGCTAACTAATCAAGTTGTCACTATCCCAGATCTTGGGTTCAAGGCCAAGTGCTTTTCGCTGTTACTGACATGACAAGAGAACCAAGTTTGTTGTTGGAAATTCTTAGGAACAGAACTACACAATCCCCTACATCCCTTTAAGAGATCCACCTTTGGGAAAAGCATACTCAGATGGCTTCTAAAGCAAACATGCGATCAGAGCCCCTGTACCCCTATTTCCAGCCCTTTCGGTTCAGGGGGTCTTTGCTATTGTGCCTGTGTCAGTCCCTGGGGAGTATTTGAAGCTCACCTGCCGGAACGAACAAGCCTTCGTTTGCTCTCCTGGCTGGTCCGCGGCCCCTTCGTTAGCTGTCTCTGAGCCCAGGAGGAGAATAGAGAGGAGCAGATGGGTTGCTTGATGCGTGAGCTGCGTAACTGGCTTCCCTGCCCCTAGAAGCTGTAGTTCTGGCTCCAGTCACACACGCTAGTCTCTGGGCCAGTGGTCGGCAAACTCATTAACCAACAGAGCCAGATATCAACAGTACAACGATTGAAATTTCTTTTGAGAGCCGAAAACCGCCTTCTGCACATGGGCCACGAAGTTTCAATCGCTCTATATGTGCGCGCCTTCACGTGGTATTTTGTAAAAGAACCGCATGTGGCTCATGAGCCGCAGTTTGCCGACCGCTGCTCTGGGCAAACGATGGCTTCTTAGATTCTCCCTCTAAGAACCTCACCTGGCTCACCTGGGTCCAGTGTCGCCCCAGCATCAATATTAGCAGGCCCACCTGCCAATATGCCTTCCAAAAACTCCCTGAAGGCTCCCTCCCACATGACCGGGACCCCACCATGGGCCTGTCCATACGTTTGTTCAGTTCACCTCTTCCTGAATTGAACAAAAACAATTCCTCTTTGCTGTGCTTCCTAACAAGAAGGCAGACTTACGGACAAGAGAGGGTGACTGGGACGTATGCATTGTGATACATTAGACCCAAGGGCATTAACGCGCATGAAGGACGGAAGGAAGGGAAGACGGAGGAGCCCCCGGAGCCGCACCTGCCGTGCTCCTGAGTAACTTTGCCAGGCGACCTGCGAAAATGGCCCCTCGCCATCAAACCAGGTGTGGCGCCCCCTACCCCAGAGCAGCGCTGGTGTCTGGAGACCCGTCTCCAGCTCAAGCTGCCGACTTTTTCACACTCTGTGAAAAATCCCGTGCAGGATCGGCAGGGAGGCCGCTGGCGCCTGGAATCCCTGCCAGGGGGCGACGTGGGGACGACTGTACAGCCTTTGGCGGGCTGGTCGTGGTCCTGAGCTGTCTCCTGCCCCGCTGGCAACGAGGTGAGGGCTCAGAGGACAGAAGAGGGAAAATTAATGGGCTTTCTCATGCAGCGTCACTCAGGAGTCACTGTCGGTGACTGTGGGCATTCTGCTCATTTTGCAGTGGGTGAGAAAGTCCATGACAAAGAACTAGAACAAAGCCCCTTTTTCCCCGTGACCATCTCAGAGCAGGTGCCCGCAGTTTGTACCCACCTGGGCTGGCTTCCCTGTCCCGCATGGCCTGGTCTTCAAGCTGAAGGCTTCAGCCAGGCCCCGGCCCCTAATGGACCACTTGGCTGTTTTGGGGGGTAGGAGAGTTGCCCTGGGCTGTTGAGCAGCACACACAGGGCCTTCGTGAGAATGTTAAAAAGGCACCCCTTTTTCTCTGCGGGGACCCAGCCTGCACCAGCCACGCAGTACGTGAGTGGAGTGAGGAGTCAGAGCTTCAACCCCGCCCATCCCCTCCCCCACCCCGGTGCTTTGGGGCAGTGCACACCCAAAGGCAGCCGTCCTGCTTATGGTGGGTGTCTCTTATCTGGAAACCTTCTGTGGGAAGGTCCCCTTATCTGGTCCTGATGCCATCTCTGCTCCCCACAGCACATTCTGGACGGGTGAATCACAGTGTCCTAAAGGGTTTCTTGGGTGACATGCAGAAGAAGGATATTTAGGCAAATGTTTTTCTGGCCAGTTGTCCCCCCACCTTGACCTGAGCCCTAGACAACGATGGGTTGAGTCAATGATGCCCTTGAACTTGGGGAGTTGCTTTCTCTTTCAACTAAAGGGATGCTAGCCTGAGTCTAAATGCAGCCCCTCCCTCCCTCCTAGCACAGGATCTACTCTTGATGAGTTCTCCCCGTGTTCTCTCTCTGGTGCCCCGAGAATAGGTGCCGAGGACTTTCAGCCATTGTTGCCTGTCTTAGAATCAGAGACGGCCCCATCAGTCCTCCCGGGTTAAGTCAGAGCTGGGGCAAGCAGTTAACTGCCTTTCTAAGAACTCCCGGCACATGTTTTTCTCTGGACCAGGACCCCCTTTGTGGCCATACTGCCATCGAGTGATTGAAAAAAGCTCTTCTGCCTCCAGCTCCTCCACACACAGGCTCACCCACAGTCAGCGATGCTCTGTGCTGCCCAGCTGTTCTCACAGCCTAGGAAGGGGCAAAGAAGAGAACTCCAGATTCATCCGCTCCTAGCCAGCGGCCTGATCACCACAGAGCTGCCATTTTTAAGCGTTCCCTAGAAGCAGCAGCCAGTGATCACAGATCGATGATCTCAGTGGCTACCAGTGCCAAAGACCAGTGGAAATGCAAGATCACAACCACAGTTCTGGTGGGGGCTGCCCAAAGTGGGTCCTTCTATCTCAGTTCCCATGACCAGGACTCACCCCCACCCCCACCCCGAGCTTTTGCAGTGACTTAGTCTCCTTCAAGGACCGTCTCAGTTCCTCTGTGAGCATCCCACTCACAGGAACTGGTCCATGATCTAGCCATCCTTAGGTCAGCGTCAGAGAATCTACCTCCACAAACCACGCAACGAGCCATCTTTCTCTGTAGTTAGGGCCTCCTTTTCATGGGAAAACCAGCTACAAGACTCCCTTGGAGTTCAGAGAGGCTACGAGAAGAGAAAAGGCTTTGGCTTCGGATTCTAGCAAATCCAAAATGGCCTTCAGAGACTTTGCTGTGGGCGTCTGGTTACAAAGCTGGGGGGGAAGAGGGGTGTCTTGCTAATTCAAAGCCCAGAAAATGGAAGCCACAAATCTTGAATTAACAAAGTATGGCTTATCTGATATTTTTTTATTAAAAATAATAGGGTATCTATTGACTCCAAAAGATACAGATTTCTAAATAAACTAATATCAGATGAAGCAATCCTTGGCATGGGTTTGTGATGGTCTCTCGGTGTTACTCCCCTCCTGTCTGCCCCCCTGTGGTGCCGGTTCCCAGTTTTTGGGGGGGAGGAGGGTTCTGGGAGTGTGTCTCTGCCATGTACTAACCCTGGTCTTTTCCCTCTCTGCCAGTACACCTCTAAGTTACTGTCTTGCAAGGTGACTTCCGAGGTACTTTTCAACTTGTTTGTCTTGGTCTTCCTGCATGCCTGGCCAGGTGCATGCGGTTATGGTTTGCCGTTTCCTGGTGGGTTGAATGAGAAGGACAGGAAAGCCGTGTGTGTCTGTATATTTTTCTTCCTGTTGTTTCTGAACTGGGGGAACGGCCTCAACGTGTTGGCGTGCACGCAACCACGATGCACCCCGCTGTGCTTGGCTGTGCCGTGTGGTGGGATGGAGAAGGCCTTGCCCTGCTCAGGGATCTGGAAGAGGGTTTTGTTTCTCCAGGCACCGAGAGCAAATAATCCCTGAGCTGGTTAGAAAGCAGTGCAGCTCAAGAGAACCGAGTCATTTGTTTGCCTTAACGAACATCCAGGAAGCTCCAGTCATCGCTTTAGGATAAGTTACTCCAGAAGTGAATCGTCCAGCCTCCCTGTTACCCAACGGTTAAATCTCATTTTTGTTTTGGAAGCCTTGAGCCTTGAATTTCCCTCAAAGTCTCCTTTCCCCTACAACTTTATTTTATTTTTATTTTTTAATATATTTGTTATTGATTTCAGAGAGAGAGAGAGAAATAGCAATCATGAGAGAGAATCACTGATCGTTGCCTCCTGCATGCTCCCACCTGGAGATTGAGCCACAACCTGGGCATGTGCCCTGACCGGGAGTCAAACTGTGACCTTCTAGTTCACAAGTCGACGCTCAACCACTTAGCCAGGCCAATGGGGCCACAACTTTCTCTTATACAGATTTAACAAACTTGTGCTGTGAAAAAGCACATTGTTTATTTTCTCCATTTTTTAGAATTTTCTCTCTGCTGTGAGGAAGCATTTTGTATTTTTATTTCTATAGCATTGTATTGTTTTTATTTTAAAAGAATTATTTCAAATATACAGAATTGTGGAGAGAATCGTTCATTCACTTGCTCTGTTCACAGCTTTCTGAGCACCTACTATGCATCAGGCACTTTTTGTAGGTTCTTAGCATCTACTATGCATCAGGCACTTTTTGTAGGTCCTAAGAGTAGAGCAGTCAACAAAACAGTCATGGAGCAGGCATTCAAATGTGCTAAGTAACATAATATAATAAAATAATGAAGTCTATATATCCAGCTTTGCCCATTCTTATCATTTCATAATATGTGCTTAATATTTTAAAAAGAAATTACTTTTGCAAGTAGAACTTACCCCTCCGGTTAACTTCTCCCAGTTCCCTTTTTTCTCTCTCTCCTGAGAGGTAGTTATTTTTGAGTTTGGTGTTCACCGATTTCATGCATGTTTTTATACTTACACTATATATATATATATGTGTGTGTGTAAATAATATGTTCTGACTTTGCATGTTTTAGAACTTCCTATAAATGACATCATATTGCAGTATCCTCCACTCCTTCCTCTGTTTTGTCTGCATTGTTTTTAGATGTGTCCATCTTGATTTTTATGGTTCTAGGTCACTCATTATAACTGCTGTGTAGTATTCCATTGAATGAACATGTCACTGTTTAGTCACCCTCCTAGTGACGGAAATGTAGGTTGTTTCTTGTTCTAAATGTGTTTTTTTTTATTGCTGCTACCAACAGTGCTGTGCTGGATGATATCATCCATATCTCTTTGTGCACCTATGGGAGAACTTCTCTCCGTGTTAGAAACAGAAGTACTTGTTATAGGGCTTACATAACCTCACATTGACTACATATTGCAAATTATGCTTCAAATTGGTTGTGCTAACCTATAGCACAGTATACTTTAAATCTCCCTATTTAGCAAAATAATTCTAATTAACTAGATACATATACTAATGATCGTCAGCCATTTCCTTTCATCAGGTATAAAAGGAATATTGAGAATATCATTACATGTACTTTTCTCAACGTCTAACTGGTTTTCAGAACCTTAGATGTACTTTTTAGCTTTCAGGTACACCTTTCAGTTTGTATGTGCAAGGTGAGCAGATGGCCAGTTTGCACAGGGTAGCGATCCTTACAAAAATGCCTTATCTTTGATTACCACTCTATAGTTTACGAATTCCCTTCACACGACGATAGAAAGAGTTGTTTGAGAACCTGCTATACACTGGGAGCTATTGCTAAATGCTTCCCATATGGTGCCTCATTTATTCCCCAGGCCAACTGTCTACTGTATTTTTTATTGTTCCCGTTATTCACACAAGGGAACTGAGGCCTGACGACAGACTTTCCCAAGGTGACACAGTCACGAGGATGTATACCTAGCCCCGCCCGGACCTCAGAGTCAGCACTGCCTCCTGAGAAAGCCTATGTATGACGTAGGGCAGTGGTGCGTGTCCACTTTGCAGATGAAGAAAGTTGAGGCACCAGGCACCATGAACAAGAACCACATGCTCCAGAGCTGGAACTAAAGCTCAGGACTTCCAATTCCCGCCCAGCACTGCTGCTCCATGCCACGAGACCATGCACTGCCCGGAAGAATGCTCTAATAACTATAACGTATTTGAAAGCATGCCTTTTCCTTCTGATACCTTATTCTTAGATACTGAGTTAAGTGACCGTGATATGCTTACACGCAAAACACCGAATGGCATGGCTTCTGTGCGTGACAGACTGTGTCCTACCTGTCAAGTCCCTGCCCGAGGACTGAGGAAGCTTCCGAGAGGAAAGCACGCTGACGCTCTGGGAAGCTGCTTCACTTGTCAGGGGGGCAGAGAAGCAGGTTGAGAGGGACCCCAGCATCTGCTTATGTCTGGGCTCCCGGCACTGGCCGTCACCCGCATCTCCTTGCTTCTCTGGAGTTGCCAGCGTCACTGTCGCTGTTAAAATGATCGTTCGTAGAAAAAGCAAAGCCTTCCTTGCTAGTATTTGGATTACCCACCAGGGTCGACTCTGCTGGATTTTCCTTTAATATCAGCAACTTCACACCCTAAGCTCATGCCACAGCAGTGGAGCTGGCTGGCTTGCATGGCATGCTTTGGGTGGAGTGTCATGAACTCGACCATTTCTCACATGTTGGCCACCTACATGTTGTTCAGCTGGGTCTCATCCTGATCAAACCAAAGCTGGAAGTGATTCCTTCCCCCACCCCCACCCCCGCCCAGGAGCCTACAGACTATTCTAGGGAGGGAGGCCTATCCTGATGGTGGTGAGCTGACTCATCCTTGATGTTGTCACCTTTCACCTCACTTATTTGCATTTACGGCCCAAAATGCTCAGATTGCTTTTCATTGGCCTGAAAAGCTATCCTCTCCCCCCCTCCCCCTTGCCCCTTAATGTCTCCTTTAAAATATTTATTTATTTATTTATTTATTTATTTATTTATTTATTTATTTTAATTTTATTTTTTTTAACAGAGAGAAAGGGAGAGGGATAGAGAGTTAGAAACATCAATCAGCTGCCTCCTGCACACCTCCTACTGGGGATGTGCTCACAACCAAGGTACATGCCCTTGACTGGAATCAAACCTGGGACCTTTCATTCTTTAGGCCCACGCTCTATCTACCCACTGAGCCAAACCAGTTAGGGCTCTCCTTGAACCTTAATTATACCAAAGTAGGTTTTCATGACATAAATATGATCACAGCTTCTATAGATCCACAGAGCCCGATGGACTGAGTTCACACCGTCCCGGTGGTTTGGCACTATTCTCCAGTTTGCTTGTTCGCAATGTGACTAGGGCAGTCTAGAGCTGTGCTGTCCCTACTCGCTCTGCGAGGCCATTTCAATGAAAAGGAACTAAAATTAAATGTTTAGTGTCTTGGCCACACCAGGCCTGTTTCCAGTGCTCGCTGCCATGTGTGGCTGGTGGCTACCCCACCGGATGGCCCAGGACCAGGGTGTTTCTGTCAGATGGCACCGTCAGAAGACGTGAGGCAGTCAAGCCTCGTTCAAAGACCCTTGCAGAACGTTTCAGGAAGATGAGGCATCCATCCACATTGCCAACTATAGGTCCAAGAGCAAAGAGACTTTGGCTACGAGTGCACACCCCAAACCTCCCACCCCCAGTGGCACAGGCACACGTACTCCCCCCGCATTCGATGCTATTGAGAGGGCAAGGAGGAAAAAAAAAACGCAATGGAGAAACGGGTTTGTATACGTAATGCACATCATGGACTCTGCGTAATCTTTTCCCCTCTCTCTCTCCCCAGGTCCTTGAGGCCACCCGGGTCAATCGAAGGAAGAGCGCGTTGGCCTTGCGCTGGGAGGCGGGCATCTATGCCAACCAGGAGGAGGAGGACAACGAATAATCAACTTCCTTCCGCCCGGGAAGCTTCCTGCGCGCTTGGGTTACCAAGAAGCCAAGCCATCCACACACATCACAGCATTTTAATGGGATATTTATTAAAGTGCAAACAAACTCAGCCATCCTTCCGTAGACCAGAAGCTGCAACGATGAACCATAACAGTGAAAAAACAAGTCCACCCGGCAAACTCTGAACGCCCAGGAGTCACCAGAGAAAGGGGTTTTGGGTTTTTATTTGTGGCTCAGAGAATCGCCTGGATCTGGACCAATCCACAACTGCTCCAAAGGACAAAGAAGTGACAAGCAAATCCACATGGTTGTTCCAGGCAGAACCGAGACCAGCCTGGCTGGGGGGGAGGCCATTTGAGAGCAGGGGGGCCAGGCTGGTGCCCTCCCCCCGCACAGATGCCTTCGCATCGGTGGCCTGCCTGCCGCTCAGCATCAGAGGAGTGGGGGTGGACTCCATCCTCTCCAGCAGCCATCACCTGAATCCTGTTCCTCTCCTGGCTCAGAGGAGGCCATGATGATTCCCACTTACCTGACATTTTCCTTGTTTTTAATCGGGAGCAATTAAGGATCGCAATACATAAAAAAAAAAAAAAAATCCCTATTTTTAAGACAACGTTTCTTCATATTGCAAAACACAATCTGTTCTACATGAGGAGGTTGAGAAAGCCAAACCAAATGGATTAATTTTAGCTTTAGGATCTCGTCTGCTTATGCTATGGACTGACCTGCCGGTTAGGAGAACACGTTTTCCTGATTATGTTTCTTCCTTAGGAAAACTATATTTAGTGGACAGCAACTATTTTTATGATGGGATTGGGGAAATATATCCATGTATAAAGCCTGTACACATTGAACATCTGCTTCGGGAGGGTTAGGGGTATTTTTAGAACGGCAGCCATTGAAAAAGGGGCAGACTCTGCCTTAGAGAGGTAGATGACAAGAAATGAAAAGGGGTTTATATTTTGCTAGTATATCCTAAAGTGGACCTTAGGGGTGGTAGGAAGAGTGAGAAATTATTTTGGGTCAATCAGAAATGAAACATGAAAGAGAAGTCCTGAAGGTAGAGAGAGGAGGGAGGGAGGAAATGTGGGGGAAATAAGGAAGGAAGAGATATTTTTGTTGAGCAGTCAGTGTTTTTCAGGGTGATACAGAAAAATATTAGACTAGACATTTCAGCTACAAAGGCTAAAGAATGGTGTGTGTGAGTGTGTGTGCCTGTGTACACACGTACTCACCTACCTCCGTGTGTTGGTGCAAAGTGTGTATGCTCATGGATAAGAGAGAGAGAAAGAGAGAGAGTGTGTGTGTGTCAGGATTAAAATTCCAGGATGACCACGGGACAGGGTGTACAGCGATTTCCTCCAAAGCTGTTAGCCAGTATCAGGAGTGAGTGAGGATTTATTTTTGATGAAAAGGGACGTAGAGGCACCGAACTGACGCAGTATTTGTCATTGTAAACGGACCTAACATGGTGTTGGCATGAGGCACAGGTGCAGAGTTTGGAGCCGTTTTGTAACTCGACGCGTAGCAAAGTACCATATTTATTCTCATGCTTTGTATTCATGCTTAGCACACTGTAGAGGATGCCAGCTTTACTCTCTCTGTCATTTGAAGCAATATGACAAGGGCACTCAAGAACTGAGTGTGTCCTGCATTTCCGGATGAGAAAATGTTCCGTTTTTCTTTTTCATGAGAAAAAAACCTGACCAGCATTCTTTTTCTTTCTTTTTTTCTTTTCCCTTTTGTTTTAAAACTGTGGTTTTTACAAATAAGCAATAATGAAGTCAGACCTCACTAAGATTCCTTTTTGTCTTTATAATGTGTCATAAGCTCTAATACGTTATTCTGACGAGTAGCAATTCCGCAAAATTTGTACGTAGATGTTGTGCACATTACCTTTGTTCCTTTTATGAGACCAGTGTAGACTTGGGGGGGGGGGGGAGTTGATTCACAGACAGGCGGTGGGCACCAAGGAAAAGTGGAACTGTCGGATCCTTTCCAAGAATCCCTTCAGACTGCCAAGGGAGCCTGCGATTTGAAGCCACCTACCCACGGGCAGTGGGTGCCATCTCTGTATGAATCCTGCTCTTGAATATTCCAGGTGAACATGCGAGTGCCCACCCTGGGTGGCACCCGACCAATAACATCCCTGTGGCAAGAAGTTAATTTTGGAGTGGGGGAGGCTGGCACAGAGACAGACATTCTGGGGAAAATGACATCTATCTGGGTTCGGTTACAAGTCCTGTCGAGGAGGCCCAGGGTCCCCAAGGCGGGCTCTCGGATGAAAACAGGTGGGTCGGCACCTTGGTGCGGCCCAGGGCACGGCGGGCGCTGGCGAGGGTGGAGGAGAGGAGAGCAGAGGGCCTCTGAGGGTGGCACCAGACATGAGCCCTGCCGCCTGCTTCCAGCACCGACTCGGGATCTGGCTAGGACCACAGACGCCATCTGAAACGACCTGCCCATTTTTCACCAGAGGAGGCGGCCCTCGGGCGAGTCTTGGCTGGAGATGTTCGTTCTGATGTGAAGGAATCCCGTGCACCCACTTCCGGCCCACATCTGAGAAGAGGATCTGCAGCCGAAAGGAAGGCTTTAGACCCCCAGCCACGGGGTCCCATCAGAGGCAGACACCTCCGTCTGTGGCTGGCTGGGCCAGAGGCACTAATCGCACCGAGTCCTTTGGCCCGAGCCCCAGGTGTAGATGAGGCAACAAATGCAGAGTTTCCCCGACAGCCCGGGGTCCCGTGGCTGCTGAACCGTGGCCCCCTCCTCTCTGGCACTGGTCCAGTCCCTTCCACGGCCTTCCCCAGGTAACTGTCTCTCTCCTCCCTCCGCTCACCTGTAATCCCACGAGCCTGTAAATCCCCTGGGGAGAGCCAGATTTTCTCTGCGCTCGCTCTTGAGTTTGGTTTTTTTTTTTTTTTTACTCATTCAAGCCACAAGGGGCCCCTGCTTCTGTACATAGCCCTGCACTAGGCTCTGGGATCCCCGATGAACCCCTATTTAACTTCCCGAAGACGTATCAGAGGCCTGGAGGAGAGTCATTCCCCGCCGAATCCTCTGGGAGGAAGAGGCTGGCAGGAAACCCGGCCTCCCCCCTCCCTCATCCCTGCCCCCCCCAGTAGTCCGCCAGCTTGCTCATCTCGACTAGAGCAGATGTTTAGATTCCGTAGATGTTAAAGGCTTTCCCGAGAGTTACTCCGTTCCGGGGTGTTTATAGGCTTTTCCTCCGCAGCCAGGTAACCACTGACAGGCCTTGGCTTTCTCATCCGGGAATCGCGGAACCGGGGGTCTGTCAGTGGCCGGAGGCCAGGCTGTGCGCTGCCCAGAGGACACGATGCAATTTCCTTTGCCTCTTTCCACCCGTGCATGCTGCCCGCCCCAGACAGTGACATAGAAGCAGTATATTGATCAGTGTCCACATATAGACACAACACACATCACACACACATCACACACACACACACACACACAGCGTCACAAGGAACACTAAACCAGTGTTGGCTCTTGTCTCTGAAGACAGAGAAGCAAACATTTTTTTTCTCAACTAAAAATGGATGTCATTAAACTTATGTATTGAAAAAAAAAATAGCTTTACGTGTTTAGAGATGGTGACTATATCCGATTTTAGTGACAATTTCCTGAATTCTAAGCATTCAGTGAGTGAGCTGCCAATTTTGATTTTGGGTTGCTCTTTACCCAAAGGACATTTTTTTTTTTTGGAGGAGGAGGAGGAGGGGGCAAAAGCAGCAATACCGTGTTTGACTATTAGACTCTGTATCCGGCTCTCCTGTGTATGTTAACCACTGAGATGTCATTCCTCTGCTTCTATTTTATAGTGATTGTGAGGCATCCGATGCTGCAAGTATACAATTATTTTCTCATTAAAACCCACCGTGTGCTGTGTTTTTGTAAACCGTGGCTTCTCCTTTC
>PVJN01054716.1:0-13315 GCA_004026805.1 Lasiurus borealis | reverse complement strand
ATTTAATTTGCTTTTCTCTTTGGACAATCCCAGTCACATAAATGTTCATATTTATTTAGTACACCTTCCCCCCCCCCCCCCAAATTGAGATCCAACAGCACCGCTCCTATTCAGTAATTTTTATGGCCTATAAAAATGAAAACCTTGAGCATATCAGAAAGGCCTATCGTTCATATATTACCGCTCCAATTTTGTTCCCATCCAGATCTTTTCTTCTGAAGTTATTCTCCCCTCATTCCTTCACTATTTCTATTTTTCTTTTTCACTGGAAAACCTTACAGACGTCTCATCGCCTGGAAAAAAATCATCAGGAAGCAGCCATCCACTCACCTGTAACGGGGTCATTTTCTGTTCCCTGTGCAAGGTGATTAGAACCTCTGGGCTCTTTCTATCCTGCGTTTCCTCGGCTCGTGCCCCAGAGTTCTGGCGTGAGGTGGTGGCTGGGTCTCGGACACGGGGAATGAATTCTTGGCTCCAGGGACTCCTTTCTTCTCTTGCCAGAGGAGGCTCGTTGGTGAGCAGCCAGGATCTGCTGACTTAGGGGCAAACGCACGTCAGCTGGGAGAGTCACGCTGCATCTAAATAAAACCTTTTCCTCCTGCTCCGAACCAGGAATCCCTGACCCTGGAAGGCCAGAGGATGCTTCCTACGTCCCTGAAATGGGGTTATTGGGGAGGAGTGGGACATGGTGTGGAAGAACAGACAGACAAAATCCTCTCAGAGCCCTGGCTGGGGTTTCTCTGTGGTTAAGAGCACCGGCCCCTACACGGAAGGATCGAGGGTTCGATTTCCAGTCCAGGGCAAGTGCCTGGGTAGCAGGATCGCTCCCCAGCCCAGTAGGGGCATATGTGGGAGGTAACTAACGGATGTGCCTCTTTCACAGCGCTCTCTCTCTCTCTCTCTCTCTTTCTCTCTCTCTCCTCTTCCTCCCTCCCTTCCACTCTCTAAAAAATCAATGGAAAAAATATATCCTCCAGTCAAGATTAACAAACAAACAACAAATATCAGAAAGAAAGTCAGTCTGAAATCCATTCCATATTCACACTGTGCAAAGTGAAGGGTAAGTCACTTTAAGAGGAGTTGTAGCCGAAACCGGTTTGGCTCAGTGGATAGAGCATCGGCCTGCGAACTGAAAGGTCCCAGGTTCGATTCCAATCAGGGGCATGTGTCCTGGTTCGGGCCCATCTCCAGTTGGGGGGCGTGCAGGAGGCGGCTGATCAATGTTTCTCCCTCATTGATGTTTTTAACTCTCTACTCCCTTTCTCTCTGTAAAAAAATCAATAAAATATCTTAAAAAAAAAAAAAAAAGAGGAGTTGTAGCCGTCATCCCTTATACCAAGTGGTGGCGGGTTCAATTCCCGGTCAGGGCACATACCCAGGTGGCAGGTTTGATCCCTGGCTGTGGCGTGCACCAGAGGCAACTAACTGATGTTTCTGTTCTGCCTGGATGCTTCTCTCTCTCCCTTCTTCTTTCTAAAAAAAAAAAAAAATATATATATATATATATATATATATATATATATATATATATATATATATAAAAGCTTCAAAAGAAGAAAAAAAAACCCCACAAATTATAAAAAGCTTTTAAGACAGCGATTCTCAGCCTGTGGGTCAAGACCCCTTTGGGGGTCGAACGACCCTTTCACAGGGGTCACCTAAGACCATCGGAAAATGCAGATATTTGCATCACGATGCATCACAGCAGCAACATGTCATGGTTGGGGGTCACCACCCCATGAGGAACTGTATGCAAGGGTCTCGGCCTTAGGAAGGTTGAGAACCACTGTTTTAAGAGATGCTGTGAATATACACTATTTTATGCAGCTAGAATCTTGGGAAAGCTTATGGCAGAGAATACATAGAAATGACAATTTCAGGTGAACAGGGTATATGGTAAGCCATCCGTATGGTCGTTTGAAAATGTTTCTGAAGAAATGTAGGTTTGCTACTCAGAACCATGAAAACTCACTCTTCTTTGACTTTAATTTTTCTTTTTTTTTTTTGAGGCGGGGAGAGGCGGGGAGGGGGGGGGAACAGGACTGCCTGACTTTAATTTTAAAAACGTTTTTGGCCCTAGCAGGTTTTGCTCCGTGGTTAGAATGTCAGCCTAGGAACTGAAAGGTCCCAGGTTCGATTCCGGTCAAGGGCAGGTACCTGGGTGGCGGGCACATCCCCAGTGGGGGGCGTGCAGGAGGCAGCTGATCGATGCCTCTCTCTCATCCATGTTTCTCTCTATCCCTCTCCCTTCCTCTCTGTAAAAAAAATCAATAAAATATATTATAAATAAATAAAATAAAATAAAAAACCCGCCTGAAAGTCCAAAAGAAATAAGGACCCAGGAACAAGGGGGTGAAGGCTCGAGGGAAAGGGCCGTTCTCCCTGCACCCGGAGCCCCCGCAGGAGGAGGACACCTCCCGGAGCCTCTGCACCCTGACCCCCCCCTGACCCCCTGCACCCTGACCCCGACCCCCGCGCCGTCCGGCCAGCCCCTCGGCTCCGGCTGCACCCCACCCGGACCCCCCGGACTCACTGCCGGCCTAAGCGCCACGCCCACCAGCCAAGAACTCTGCTGCAGCGCAGTGACCTCCAGGTCGCCCACCCAGGACTCCCCCACCCCGGAAGCGCACACGCCCCGCCACCATGCTACCACCATCGACTCCCCAAGTCCCTGACCTCGGACTCGCCCGCCCCGGACCACGTGACCCGACCGCTGCCCTCGCATCCCCCCATCCTCCGCCCCCGCCCCGGGCCGGCACAGCGCCTGCACCCCGGGGGCCTCGGGGCACCCCCTGCATGTACGCGGCATCCGCACCGGGGTTCGCGCGCACTCGCCTCTCCCCCGGCGCCGCAGGACAAAGAAAAACGGGCGCTACCTGCAAGCGTCGGTGGCCATGGGAACGCGCGCGCTCGCACTCGAGAAGAAGGCGCCTTCGGACTACATTTCCCAGAAGGCACGGCGGCACGGCGTCTCCGGAGCGCTGGTTGCCTGGAGACGCGGGAGGGCGGCGGTCCCTGCAGCTTGGAGAAAGGCAAGGATTTTTAAAAGATGAGGAGCTGGAACCCGGAAGTAGGTTTTCTTAAGAAAAGACAGTTGCTGAAACCGGTGTGGCTCAGGGATAGAGCGTCGGCCTGGGGACTGAAGGATCCCGGGTTCGATTCCGGTCAAGGGCAGGGACCTTGGAGGCAGGCACCTCCCCAGTGGGGGGCGTGCAGGGGGCAGCTGATGGATGTCTCTCTCTTATCAATGTTTCTAACTCTCTGTCCCTCTCCCTTCCTCTCTGTAAAAAAAATCAATAAAATATATTTATATAAGTAAATAAAAAATAAAGACAGTTGGCTTAAGCAACTGTCTTGACAAGTTTTTTTAAAAAATACATTTATGGAAAGCCGATAGGAGTTTATCAGTGAGAAGAGTTAAAGCTGGTCTGCAATCCCAATGCGGTGAGGGGAAGTTATCAATATAACTGTTCTCATAAAGAGAGGAAAAGGGGAGGAGGAAAAAAAAAGGATAAATAACCAAACACAGCAAATTGAATGAGAATCTTCTCAGTGCTAAACCATTTGAGAGATTTTAATGCCACAGATAGAGATATATCAAATTTGACCCAATAAATGAGAAAACCCAATCAATCATGGATGAAAACGAAAGACCATTTCAGAAATTTCTCTGTCGAATAGTATCAGGCATGGAACCCTGGTGGATTCTATTCTAGAAATGCAAAGATGACCTGGCTATCCATTAGTATTACCTTATCCATAAGCCAACGGAAAAATATAATCACCTCAATGAGATGAAAATAAAAAATTTAATTTAAATGTGCATTCCAGCCCAGCCGGTGTTACTCAGTAGAGGAACAGCTGAGTATACCTTTCCAGTTTTCTTTTCAGTTCCTTTATGAACTTTAATAGCATTTTAACATTTTATTAATAAGTTCTCAGTTTATAGAAGTTTTTAAAAGACTTATTCCTGGATATGATTTTAAATTCAACGTTATAGAAGTTGTATTGTTCCTCGGTGGTTTGTCATGCCTGCTGATATTATAGTCAGTTTTTCCCCCTTGTGTATGCTCTTCTTGGCTATTGTGCTATGAACTGAATTATGTGTACCTCCAAAATTCATATATTGAAATCCTAACCACCAGTGTGCCTCTATGTGAAGATGGGGCATTTAAGAAAAATTAGGGTTAGCCCAAAACGGTTTGCTCAGTGGATAGAGCTTTGGCCCGTGGACTGAAGGGTCCCGGGTTCCATTCCGTCCAAGAGCACATGCCAGGGTGTCGGGCTCAATCCCCAGTAGGGGTTGTGCAGGAGGCAGCCAATCAATGATTCTCTCTCATCGTTGGTGTTTCTGTCTTGCTCTCCCTCTTCCTTCCTCTCTGAAATAAATATATTCTTTAAAAATAAAATGAAATAACAATAATTCTTTTATTTCCAGTCCATATAATTGATAACCTTTTTTTTTGTCCTATTGCATTGAATAGGATGCCAGTTCAACGCTTAATAGTATGAGAAACAGAATCAGTAGGTCCTGACTTAATTTATGTTTCTAAAGTTTTACTTTAATTATGATGTTTGCTGTGGGATTGACAGTTTTCTTATTATCTTAAGATGAAGTTACCTTTCATTCTGAGTTTAAGAATTTTATCAAGAATTGCTGCAATGTATTGAATATTTTCCTTAAGCTATCTGGGTAGTAATGTTATTGTTGTTTTTTTATATTAACCTATTTCTATATTAACTGGTTAATATGATTATTGGCCTTAAAAGGGCATGTATCTTGGTTGTGGGCACATCCCCAGTGGGGGGCATGCAGGAGGCGGCTGATCGATGTCTCTCTCTCATCGATGTTTCTAACTCTATCCCACTCTGTAAAAAATCAATAAAATGTATTAAAAAAAAAATAGTCAGTTACTTTGCCAGTAAAAAATGGGTTAATTCAGGACACGCACGCTATAGCAAAAGCCACAGGGTGGTGGCCCTGCTCTGGCCTCCCTGCATGGTAGACCAGTTGTCTGGGATTTAAATAGCTGTCACCTTCTAAAACCGAGGCGGTGGTACTGTGTGAAGGTCATTCCCCTTTCCCCCTTTTAAGATTAACTCATGTTTACAGCTAGACAGCTCTATCAGCTTGTTTCCTGCCTGGAGAATTCCGGAAGTCCCACAACATTCCTTCATTTCCACCCTTCTCTGTCCCCTTCAGTCCAGGTTAGTAGTATTTCTGCTGAGATAACTAATTGGATTTGCAAGTCACACACCTAACAACTTTAACAAACAGTTGTTGCCAGCCACGTTCTAGGTGTTCTCTCCACAATAGGCTTTCTCATGGAATCTTCCAGATCTAATTCCTTCCTGCTTACCAATCCATTATTCAGTTTATCTCTATGCTCTTGCTATTAGCAGCAAACGGCGGCTAGCCAGGGGGCTGTAGTTTGCCAACATGTAGTCTGTGTCCCTGAATGAAGGGCATACAGTGCACGCCCTCTACTGGGAATGTGCCCTCAACCAGGATGCATGCCCTTGATGGGAATTGAACCCGGGACCTTTCAGTCCGCAGTCCAAAGCTCTATCCACTGAGCCAAACTGGTTTCTGCCCCCTTGAGTGTCCTAACACCACTTCTTCAAAATAGACTTGCCCAGGCCAAAAACTGACTTCTGTGCAGGGGCCAAAGAGCTGCATGTGGCTGGCGAGCCGTGGTTTGCCGACTACAGGTCTAGATCAATGCATGTTTACGTAAGGGATTAATGAGCATTTGAAATTGATGACTTTTTTACTTCAGCAAGCCAGATATACATATATTTGCCTTCCACTATCTGAACCCTACAGCTATGAGTAAGCAGTTATTTCATTAATGTCACCAGAGTTGCTTTGAGGTGAAATTTCAGGGCTTCAAGTCTGTCACTGTTGAATTTAAGAGCTGATATGACCAGAAGTATCCATCTCATCTCCTGTCCCATATTTCCTCACAAATTTAAAGTTCTTCTATGGAAATAGCTCCTCAGCATTCCCAGATCATATGAGGGGCCACAAACTTTTTGGTATACACAAACAATACCACCATTTCATATTATGGGACAAAATGTTAGCATCGTGGATTATAAACAAGACTATGAAAGATTATCTCATTTTAGGAAAAAAAGCTAAACACATACCCCACTTTTCTCTAACTATCATAGAGCAACACTTTACCAATTAAAGCCCTGCAGTTGTAAGAAAGATAAACTCATTCTCCTTAACTTAAAAAAATTATTTTTCTTTTTATTAAAAAGATACGAAGAAGCACCTATAAAGCCAGAAAACCAGGTTCAAAAGAGATAGTATTCAGTTAGTGTAGGATATCAATACAGCAGGAATTATTCTGGGAGAAGAACATAGGAATTCCCACATTTCCTTTATGGTTCATGTGAGATTGAATGAAATGAAAAATCCTAGACAAGAGGCTACTATTACCCAACAATGGGCATAAGGCCTCCCTGTCACCAGGGGAAAAGACACCGCAAGGATGCACACACAGAGGTACTTCTGCAGGGAAAACTAGAGTGCCCTTGTCAGTCACGGGGAATGGACACTGAATTGCTAAAAATATTCTCCATGTTCATTACAGTGAGTTCTCTTCAGCAGCCCTGTAACCAGTGCCAGACCCACTTATGTAGACTCCTGGACAAGTGAACTCCTTTGGAGTGAGAACCGTACCTTTTCATTTATTAAAAGCCACGTTATCTTAGCTGTAGGAAAGAGGCAATACTGATAGTAATCATTTAACAGGAAGAATAGTGAGGGTTGTTATCCCACCAACTATTCAGTATAACAAGTTACACTGAAAAATAAAAGAACAAAATGTTTAAAAATGCTGTTGAGGCCCTGGCCAGCGCGGCTGTTGGTTGGGCGTTGTCTTGTGCACTGAAAGGTTGCTGGCACGTGCCTGGGTCATGGGCTCCATCCCTGCTAACCAACATGCAGGAGGCAGCTGATCAATGTCTTTCTCTCTCCTTTCCTCTTTCTAAAAGTAAAAAAAAAAAGTAGTTTTAAAAATGCTACTCAGTGCTGTCATGAAAGTCACCCTAAATATTCCTTAATCTACAGAATATGTCCCTTATCTTGACATTTACATATTAAAATAAAAACCTTTATACTCCACCATGTAAAAAGTCTACCGTTTATAATTATTTTCTTCACTCTAAAACATAGCTTCAAATTTGGAATGTGACTTCTCCATTGAACACATTTTCTATGAGAAAATGCTTTGCCAATGTAATAAATTATAAAGTGTTCTCAATAGGAATTCTCAAAATTATATCTTCATAATGATGCTGGCATATTTGATAAGAATTCCTGCTCAGTTTCTTCAGTTATTCTCATCTATCAAGTTTGTGTATGACTTATTCCTAAAATCTTTTGCACAGTTAAGTACAAATATGATTGTTTTCTCTCCTATATGACTTGATATGAGTGAATTTTTAGGACTGCCTGTTTATAGATTGTCTATATTTACCATCGGAAGTCTACGAAGGACCAAGTTTTATTAGGATATTTCTAACATTCTACTTCATCCTAATTTAATTTGTGCGTTTTTCTATGTATTCGAAGCCCCGAATTCCAACAGAAGGATTTCCCGCAGTCAGAACATTTCCAGGGCTTCTCTCCTGTGTGGACTCTCTGATGTTCACTGAGAGATGACTTCTGAGTGAAGGCTTTCCCGCACTCGCTGCATTTGAAAGGTTTCTCTCCCGAGTGAGTTTTCTGGTGTATCTGGAGCGACGCCTTCCTAGGATAGGCCTTCTCACACTCATTGCATTCGTAGGGCTTCTCTGTGGAGTGAGTTCTTTGATGTATAATGAGCTGTGACTTCCCACAAAAGGCCCTCTCGCAGAAACTACACTCGTAGGGCCTCTCCCCGGTGTGTGTCCTCCTGTGGATCACCAGGTAAGATTTGCTGCTGAAAGCCTTCCCGCACTCACCGCACCCATAGGGTTTCTCTCCTGCGTGAGCTCTCAGGTGTGCAGTGAGCTGCTCCTTCCTCCCAAAGGCCTTGCCGCACTCACAGCACTGGTAAGGATTATTTCCTGTGTGGACTCCCTGATGGACGATGAGCTGTGTCTTCATATTGAAGGCTTTCCCACAGTCGCTGCACTGGTAAGGTTTCTCTCCCGTGTGCATTCGGATGTGGACGAGGAGGTACGACTTACTCCGAAAGGCTTTCCCACATTCGCTGCATTTGTGGGGCTTCACTCCCGTGTGAGTTCTCTGGTGCACGACAAACGGCGACTTCAAGCTAAAGGCTTTCCCGCACTCGCTGCATTCGTAGGGCTTCACCCCCGTGTGACTCCTCTGGTGTAAAATCAGCTGTGACTTCCAGCTATAGGCTTTCCCACAGTCACTGCAACCATAAGGCTTCCCTCCTGTGTGGACTTCCTGGTGGACGATGAGCTGCGACCTGAAAGAGAAGACTTTACCGCATTCCACACACGAGTAGGGTTTCTCTCCCGTGTGAACCCTCTGATGCGCGTTCAGGTTCGACTTGGCGCTGAAGGCTCTTTCGCACTTGGTGCACTCATAAGGTCTCTCCCCAGTATGGATTCTGAGATGAACGATGAGCTGTGATTTACAACGAAAAGCTTTCCCACACTCGCCACACACGCAGTTTTTTTCTGTGCTGTGAGCTCTCTGATGCTTAAGAAAATACGACTGTTCGTATCCGGGAAACTTATCAGGACTCTTTCTTAGGTAGCTTCTGGTTAGACCGGAATTTTGTGTCAAACTCTTTCCCAGCGTATTACACTTATGGAGTCTTGGTCTGGAAGAGGCCTGGGTTTTGCTCAGATGACATTTTCCAAACGTGGTACAAGCATAGTTTCTCTCAGCACTTTCAGGCTCATCTTGATTCTTCTGGCGCCACTCCTTCCAATCTTCTAGAAAGAAAAATATTTTAAAAATCATCGCATGACCTTAATATAGAATGTAAATCTTAGAACTTCCATGTAGTTGAGTCTTTTCCTCTGGGTAACAGGCCTCTGACACGGGTTCAAAGAAATATGGGCCAAATGCACCCGCGCCAGAGATCTAAGCATGGGGTGAAGGGAACTGAATCAATCCAAACCACGCCCCATTGTGGAAATGGGTAGCACATTAGCAGTGACAAAGGGGATGACAAAGAGGAGATAGTTGGAACACTGATCCCTGACAATGATACACTTAGAGTAAGGGAGAGGGAAGGAGAGAAGATAGAGAGAGAGGGGGAATTAAGCTCCTGAATTAGCCTACTGTGGAGCAATTGCAGTATGGCAGACAACTTGTCATTTGAGATTATAAATTCTTATTGTTTACGTTGGTTGGACCAGAGTTTTAAGATACCTGTTTATATTCTCAGACTAGTGATAGGATGCTTATGAAAATAAATCTAGCAGCCACAGCTAAGGGGAATATTTGAGTTCTCAAGTACAGCTAAGATGTTGAGTTATCCAGGTATGAGAGAATACAAATCTAGGCAGACGAGGAGGCTCAGTGGTTGAGTGTCAACACATGAACCAGTTGGTCACAGTTGGATTTGCGGTCAGGGTATATGCCCGGGTTGCAAGCTGCATCCCCGATCTGGCAGAAGGCAGCTGATCAATGATTCTTTCTCCTCATCAATATTTCTCTCCCACTCCATTCCTCTAAGGACTAAATGCCAACAGAAACAAAAGCAGTCCCTAGATTAGCCAAGGAGACCAGATGCCCAAGGTGAGCCCCAGAGCAAGGATTCAAGAATAGAAGGGCAAGAACAATAATCATAACAACAGGAAAACTGAGGGAGAACAGTGATTTCAGAAGAAATTACTTCCCACTTCTGACACGGAGAATGAAGAGTGGAAAGTACAGGGGAACTCTCTTGCAAGAATGTCAGACCTGGGATTAGACGACAGAAGAAAAAGAGGATGAAAAGGTCAATTTTTATATTATAACACTGAGAAAGAGAAAAGCTTAAAATTTCTGAATGGAAGAACCTTTCAATAGCTATAGCTGTGAACAGCCAAATTTGGGAAATAAATCCCTTTGGATAACTCAAAGGGAAAAGGGGGCCATGGAATTATTATTATTATGGTCATAAAGTCACTTAAAAAGACAGTGGAGACCAGGTTTGGCTTCAGTATTCTAAGAAAAGTGCCTGTCAGGCCGGAGTGGCTCAGTTGGTTGAGTGTCGTCATGGGCACAGAAAGGTCACTGGTTCAATTCCTAGTCAGGGCATATGTGGAAGGCAACTGATGAATGTCTCTCTCTCCCTTAATCAAAGTATGTCCTTGAATGAGAATTTAAAAAGAAAAGAAAAAAAAAGTGCCCCAGAAAGAAACAGTCATAATTTCAAAAGTGGTCGATGAAGAGAGAGAAGGCAATAAAATCTCCGAAGACGGTCAAGGCAAAAGAAGGAAGTAAACGACTGTGGGGAGAGTCTAAGGGATTCAATTGTGACCACAAAGGGGAAAAGAGGTGTCAGGGAAGTGGGGGGTCTGAGTGACACCGAGCGAGAGGCCTGGAAGCCTGAGACGGTCCATGACCCGGGGAAGGAAGGCAGAGAAAGAAGGTGCCGGAAGGAAGAAAACGATATTGGAGCAGAGGGTACAAAAGGAGGGCACGCCTTCCTCACAGAGCCAGGGGTCTCAAGCCCAAACGTGGGCAGAATCCCCCGATCCCACTGCCGCACGGTTCAGGGACTTTCAGACAAAAGTGTCTATGCCCAGGGCTGCCTGGGTAGCACACGGGGTGTACTCTTCCCACACGTCCTGTCTCCCTGGTTCCCCCTCACCCACCTGGACAGCTCTGACGAGAAATGTTGGCATTTCTTATCCATGGCTCTTCTCCTTGCTCCAACTTGAAGATGAGATCAGGTTTGGGACCACGGTACCCTGTTGATGGGAAATCACAAAGGATGTGGGCCAAACTGCCAGCGGTCGAGACACCCGGAGCTACAACATGACACGGCTCATTGGAACTTGGGGGAAAGTTTACAATGAGGAGGTGTAGCCAAACAGGGTTGAACACGTGACCTCGAACATTCATGCCCATAATCATCAAGGACTTCAGAGGCCCCAGGGGAAATCAACCAAAGAAAAGGAATGGTATTTAAAAAAAAAAGCCAAAACCGGTGTGGCTCAGTGGATAGAGTGTTGGCCTGTGGACTGAAGGGTCCCGGATTCGATTCCAGTCAAGGGCATGTACCTGGGTTGCAGGCACATTCCCAATGGGGAATGTGCAAGAGGCAGCTGATCGATGTTTCTCTCTCATCGATGTTTCTAACTCTCTGTCCCTCTCCATTCCTCTGTAAAAAATCAATAAAAAATATTTTTAGAAAAGAAAAGGAATGGCAAGGTATGACTCAGAGTCCGAGTCAACAGAGAAGCTGTACTGACCTACAGACACCAGGTGGCCGTAGTTTTCTAGGATCACTTCCCTGTATAGGAACTTCTGCGCAGAATCCAGTAACTGCCATTCTTCCCAGGTGAAGTCCATCGATATATCCTTGAATGACAGTAATTCCTGTAATAACACACACTCCATTCAACCAGACGCAGTTACCCGAGGCGACGCAGGAGTAGCAGTTTTACACACACTTCATAGTTAAGTACGTACATGCTACAATAAATACGGCTTGTTATCTGGAAAAAGACCTGACGTCTGGGTGTCAGAGGGGTAAAGTGGTGGAAAGAAGTTGTCTAATATCAGAAAACTCCCACTGTGCGCTAAGGTATCAACTATGTTGAGACAAATTCACATTTTAAAATCACACATGAGCCCTCGCCCGTGTTGCTGAGTTGATTGAGCATCAACCTATGACCAAAAGGTGACCAGTTTGATTCCCAGTCAGAGTTTCCGTGCAGGAGGCAGCCAATCCGCGTGTGTGTGTGTGTGTGTGTGTGTATCTCCAATTTAAAAAATTAAATTAAAAAAATAGCCGAGACCGGTGTGGCTCAGTGGACAGAGCATCGGCTTACGGACTGAAAGGTCCCAGGTTCAATTCCGGTCGGGGGCATGTACCTTGCTTGTGGGCACATCTCCACAGTGGGGCGTGCAGGAGGCGGCTGATCGATGTCTCTCTCTCATATCAATGTTTCTGACATTCTATCTCTTTCCCTTCCTCTCTGTAAAAAATCAATAAAAATATATTTAAAAATAAATAAAGCTAACATGATGGCAGAACTGACTGTATTTACGAATGAATTTGAAAACGTAGAGAAGGAATGGAAACATTTCCAGGAAAATAAAACTAACCAAAATTGGCCCCAGAGATAATTAGGAAAGCCAGACCAACTAACTAGTCCATGATCATACAACAAAATGAAATAGTAACAAAGGTATAGCAACTCCAAAAGGTAATGGCCTCAGACTGTATTTACAAGTCAGGCCTATGACTGATCCCAGGAACAGCAAACTCCCATCACATCTGACAGGATGCAGAGCCAGGATATTATTCCTGGCTCTGGTTCATATGCCGAGTAAAGAGCATCATACCAATTTACATGATCCCACATAGACAATGCCAGGAGAGAACAGCACACACTGTAATCTAATTTCATTTATTATGAACTCTGGTCCATATTCCTAGAGAAAAATACTAGGAAAGTATAAAAGGAATCCTATACCTACACACATAGTAAACTGAGACAAGAAAATTCATCCAGTCCTAACCGGTTTGGCTCAGTGGATAGAGCATCGGCCTGCGGAATGAAAGGTCCCAGGTTCGATTCCGGTCAAGGGCATGTACCTTGGTGGCCGGCACATCCCCAGTAGGGGGCGTGCAGGAAGCAGCTGATTGATGTTTCTCTCCCCTTGATGTTTCTAACTCTCTATCTTTTTCCCTTTCTCTCTATAAACTAGCAATAAAATATATTTTAAAAAATAAAAAATAATAAAAAAAGAAAATGTATCCAAAAACTTATAGGACAGCCCACTGTAGTAAGTACTCCTCTCTCAAATTACAGGGAGAAAAAAAACCAAACCCATTCTCCAAACTTTCATGTCTTTTGCGCTCACTCCGGTCCTTCATAGCCATCCTATCTTCGTCCTGGCTCTGAGTCCTCGGCCGGATCCTTTGCAGGGCCCTTGCTCAGTCAGATCCTGAGCTAACTCGGTCCTAGGTGCCTTTCATCCGTTTATTTCCAGTTGAGATAAACACTTTTATCCCCACTGAGCTACAGACCCAACGACAGGCAGTGCCTGCCAAATCCCACAAAACCATACCTGGAGGTGCCTGGAGGCGTCTTCTCACCCTGCTCCCCAGGCTGGAACCCACCTCGGTGGGTGCTGTCCTGGCCTGGTCTGGGGAGCTGGGGGGGGGGGGGG
>PVJN01054715.1:0-13314 GCA_004026805.1 Lasiurus borealis | reverse complement strand
AATTCAAACTGGAACGTACGTTCTGATCGGTAGAATGTTGACATTTGGGAGGAAGTGGACCAGACTCGGGGAGAAATTGGTTATGGCAGATACTGGTACAGGGGAGAGGGTGATCCATAACAAAGCCTTTCTCCTAGGAATGAGAAAAATTTTCCAAAAGCTCTTGGACGCCAAATTCTGAGCAGACACGGTCAGAGTGGTGAGCCTCAGGAACGGGGCGGGGGGAGGTTGGGAAGTCCCTCTCCAGTCCCTCGCGTTCCGGCAGAATGGTTCCTTTGGTCTGGCCTGAGGGTATCTTTGGGGGCCTCGACCAAGGTAGGGAGGGGTCCACGCATGGGCCCCAGCCCTGCCACTAACTCCAATGGCAAGGCCTGTTCTGAAGAAGGGCTTTGTGAGTCTGCCAACCCCCAAATGGAGGGACCCCTTGTGCCAGCCCTTTACCCAGATCCAGCATCTCTGAACGCTCGTGAGCAGCGTGAGCTGAGTGTAATCAGCATGCATCTCTCAGGTGAGAGGGCTGAAGCCATTTGGCCAAAGCAGGCAGCTAGTAAGGGCAGAACCCGGGGACTCACGGGGACTCCTCCCTCTGGATGCAGGGAGCCTCGTTGGCCCAGGAAGCACTAGGCTCTTGGCCCCAGGAGGCTCACTGGGGAGCTGGAGAAGCAGAGCCCTGGCGGGCAGTGCTCACCACCCCCTCCCAGCTGCACCCTGCACCCGGTGCCCCACTTCAGTCTGAGCCTTAAAATATTGATGTGCGCACAGAGAGGCCAACGCGCTGAAATCCTACATGCTAAGCATTGGGTTACAGCCCCGCCAGCAGAATGACGGGTTCTGGCCCCTTCACAGCGCCCAGGTTTGGCCCAGCCCAAGATCTGGCTAGAGACTGAGCAACCACGGAGCTTTGTGGATGTCTCAGTCCAAGTGTGACCTTCGCTGGTGGCCTCACTGTCTAGGGGTCTCTGGTGGAGCAAAAAAGCGGGTGACTCGAATGCCCACACGTCGTGTGGTCGGTGGATGATGGGACACGTCCTTCCCCTGCCCCCTCCACCCCCATTTGCAGGGAGCCTGCGTATAGCATCAAGGGCAAACACCTGTGTTTGGAGCGTTTGCCTCCCCCCTCTATGTGACGGTTGAGGAACTAACATAGAGTCACTTTACTACCAAATTACTAAAATCAGGTATACTGAGGTATGAGGAAATGATTCCATTCTTTTTTTTTTAATATATTTTTATTGACTTTTTACAGAAAGGAAGGGAGAGAGTTAGAAACATCAATGAGAGACATACATCGATTAGCTGCCTCCTGTACACCCACCACTGGAGATGTGCCCGCAAACCAAGGTACATGCCCTTGACCGGAATCGAACCTGGGACCTTCCAGTCTGCAGGCTGACGCCCTATCCACTGAGCCAAACCGGTTTCAGCTGATTCCATTCTTGCTGGGAAATTGAACTTGCATTTCTCAGGGGTGCATCAGCGTCTGGAGCTCTGTATGTAAATCCCAGTTATAACCCTCTGGAGAACTTGTCAAAAATGTGTCCGTACCACCTGACATCTGGTATCCAGACCCTGGTCAGCTAGAGCAGCGGTCGGCAAACCGTGGCTCTCGAACCACATGCGGCTGGCGAGCCACGGTTTGCCGCTCCGTTGACTAATGAGTTTGCCGACCCCTGATCTAGCGGATCACCATCTCCAACCAACGCAGCTGTTAAGAATGCAGGACTGATTCTGTGGTGGATGAAAAAGCGGCTGCCTGCTAAACCCCAAAGCTCAGGGGAGGCCCGCATGGCAGCCTTCAAACTTAGGAACCTTGTCGGACGGCCTGAAATTGGAGCTTTCTAACTAAGCAGGTCATGGCAGGTAGTCTAGTGCCGGGCCAGATCTTCCCTGCCAAAGGTCAGCCTTTATCTTGACTGAGCCTGTCTGTTGTCCTGTGCATCTCAGATAACATACCTTTGGAATGTCGGGGCAATTTCCTTTTTCCCCAGGCACGGCCAGAGCACCCGAGTGGAGGTCACAGTGGAGGTCACAAATCGCCTCATTGTTGCTGCTTCAGTTGTTGACTGTTAACCATCCTGTGACCCTATTCCTCTGCTTTTTATCCAGTCCTAGAGGTGTCCCAGCTTTGCTTTCTCCCGCCCTGCCCCTAACCCCCCGCCAGTGACTTTCCTGCCACCCCTCACACCCTCCCTCGTGGTCCTAGTGTATAAAATAACTGGGAAAACTCGGCTTTCCAGAGCACTTTCTCCGTCCGTTGAAATCTTGCTTCCTGCCATCGTCATCAGTTTGGCTCAAATATAAGCTCGTCAAAATTCTCCACAGGCCCGAACGTTTCTTACGCTGACGTTCTCATCTTCACTGTAAGAACTCCGTGTTTCTTTCTTCTTCAGGACACGCCGAATACTTGTGTTTTCAATTTACAAACGCTAAGAGCCGTGAGTGAACCGCTGCCATTTTTAATTTTGGCAAAACCTCCTGATGCGTTTATGCTCCTCAACACCTGGGGCGAGCTGCCTGACTAAGCCCGGGGGAGACCACTGTTCTACTCCCCGGGGCTGTGGGGGCATCACTGACACCAGAGGGGCGGGGGTGCTGGGCATTGTCAGACCCTCCAAAGGGTCTCTGTGCCCCGTGGGTTGTTAGCTGGCTTCTCAGAGGCAGAAAGAGCAGCGCTACCTGCCGTGAGGAAGTGGGGTGCAGCAGCCCCTCCCCCCCGCCTCCCAGAGGCCGAACAGGGCCTGGCCCCTCTCCGATGCCTGCAGGCTCCTGGCCTTCCCAAAACGAAGAAACACCTCAACAGGATTATCCAAACTGGGCCGATCTGAAACATTTACATTGAACAAACTGATGATTTTAACACGCAGGCAAAAGACCTCAAACCAGCTCATTTTCCCGTTCACAAGCCCCCATGGGGCGGGGTGTGGTGTGAACGTTTCTCGAACCTGATCAGGCATCTCTGTGACAGCCTGGTTACCCTCAGAGACCACACCGGAAGTCTGAACCTGAGGCCCTCGGGCACATAAGGCCCTGCCGCCCCCCCCCCCCCCCGTGGTAGACCCCAGGCAGTGGCTGTCCATCGACTAGAGTGACTCTCAGGGACCCCCAAGTGACTGACTTCCTGTGTCCCCAGCCTGTGTTTTATTTTATTTTTAATTTTTTTTATTGTGTTACATGTATACATATCTTCCTATTGCCCCCCTACCCAGCCTGTGTTTTAAAGCAGACCTTCCAAATTCACGTTCCACATGTGGCGAAACCTGTTGTTGTGTACCCTATCATGCCTCACCTGTGTGTTAGTGTCTTTTTAAAAGAGCTCAGGTTATGCCCTGGCCGGGTGGCTCAGTTGGTTGGAGCATCATCTGGACACCAAAAGGTTGCGGGTTTGATTCCCAGTCATGGCACCTACCTGGGTTGCAAACCTGATCCCGGGCAGAGTGCATGAGGGAAGACAACCAACTGATACTTCTCTCTCTCTTTCTGTTTCTCTCTCTCTCTCTCTCTCTCTCTCTCTCTCTCCCTCTTTCTCAATAAAAACATATCCTCCTGTGAGGATTTAAAAACGATAAATAAATAAAGATCCCAGATATGAGGGAAGTCACTCAGGCCTTGGGGATGAGACTCTGGGTGGGGAGTCTGGAAGCCGTGGGCCAGGCACTGCCCACTCTGAGCTCCTCTCCCCTCGGTCAGCCCTGGTCCTGCAGGCTCCCCTTTCTGAGGAGAAGGACCAGCAGGACCGGAGGACCCCCTGCAGATGGGTAAACTGAGGCCCAGGCTAGAGTTGGGGGTTCTGCTTACCCAGGATGCCTGGCTGCCACTGGGCCGTTCCTCCGGGGGGGGGGTCTCTCTCACTCCTCAGGGGCACTTTCTTCACCCCTAGACCTTCACCCCAGCCCTGTCCCCACCCCCTACCCTAACCGGCTCTGGAGAAGCCACTCCACTTGGTGGGGCCCCACGGGTGACCCTGTGTGACTGTGGCCGGCCGCCCCAGAGCTGCTCAGAATGCCATCGAGCTAGGCAGAGGGGACAATGGGGAGGCTGTGAGGGGGAGGGGACTGAAAGAGAAGGGGGGAGGCGACTTCGGAGGCTCTGCCAAATCCTGGGAGGCTCTGGCCAACGTTTCCCCCAGCTCCACTGTCCCAGGGAGAAGGAATCTGGCCCGACAGGATTCCTGTGCCGCTCCCCTGCCGGAGAGGCCCAGGCCGCAGTGGGCACAGGCCAGCAGCGGGTGGGGGTGGCAGGCCATGGGGATATGAGTGGGGCCTGCATGGGGACCTCTAGGGAGCATTCCAGTCAACGGTGGGGCCTCCCTAACCTACAAGTCTGCCCCAAACCCCCACACACTGCTTGGGACCTGGTGGGAGTCACCCCCAGTGTTCTGTTGGGAGCAGCCAACAGCGTTCCCGGTTTCCTGCCACAGGGAGAGCTTCCATCCACCGCGGGGCCCGCAAAGAACTGCCCGGAGCGGTGAGCAGCCTGCCACGCCGGTCAGCACGTTCTCCCCGGAGCCAGGCCTCCCTCGGGGCCAGCACCTGCGCAGCCCTTTCCCAAAGCTGTGAGCTCCTCCCTCTCCCCCAGACCCTGCCTCTGTGGTCCTGGCCGCCTGCATGTGCTTATGCCCATCGTAGGTGGCAGTGGATGTTTGAATGCGTGAGTGGACTGAGGTCATGGCACCCTGCGGCCTGACTTCTAATCCCGGTTCCACTACTTATTCCCTATTTAGCTGATTATTCTCTCGGTGCCTCTGTTCCTTCAGATGGTTGGTTGATAAGAGTCATTAAAAAGCAGAACTCAGCCCTGGCTGGTTTGGCTCAGTGGATAGAACCCCGACCAGCAGACTAAAGGGTCCCAGGTTCAATTCCGGCGAAGGGCACATGCCAGATTTCGAGTTTGATCCCTCACCTCCACCCCAGTAGGGGGTGTGCAGGAGGCAGCCAATCAATGATTCTCTCTCATCGCTAATGTTTCTATCTATCTCTCTTCCTTCCTCTCTGAAATCAATGAAAAATATATATTTAAAGAAAAAAAGAATATGGTTCCTTGAATGTTAAAATAAATAAATAAATAAATAAACACAGAATTCAACCGAGTACATTTGTAGCTCTAACTGGCTTTATTAAAGGATGTGAAGAAAGAGTGAAGAAACAAAATGGCGTATCGACAGTCAAGCTACAGAAATCAGAGTGGGCAGAAACACGAGGAAAATGATTTTATTTACGCTGAGGACCTAAGCTTTTTAGTCCTGCGGCAGAGCTTGCAGATTTATAAACCTGTGAACCGGGGTTGGGGGGCAACATGGTAGACCCCACAGGCTCAGGGACTGCATGCAGGACTGACAAGCTCAGTGGCCAAATGCAACTACCCAGGATGTCTGACCACAAATTCCCAGCCGGGCAGGCCACGGCCGGTGGTCAGTGAAGCTCAGCTCGGCTGTGAGCCCCGTCCTCGGCTCTCCTGATCGAGGGGAACACACCTTTCGACTGTCAGAGTGGTTTTCCTTCCAGACCCTCAGCACCACCACCTGCACTGGAGCTCAGACCACAGAGCACAGAGCACAGGGCACAGAGCACAGGCCACGGAGCACAGGCCACAGACTCGCTGTTCCCTCGCTGCCCGCATGCCATCGTTACGCGCTGTTGATGTGCAATGTTAACTAGGTATCTCGTTCTCACCAATGGAAAAGAATTACGTCTCCCCCTTTTATCTCTTATCTAATTCTAGGCATTTTCCTTCTTCCCTTTCTCCTGCCCGTCCATCTACCGCGAATGGATTTCACGTGACCCTCCTCACGTTTCCTCCCTGCGTGAAATGGATAAAATGAGCTGCAGGACTGCCGTTCTCCAGAGCATTTTCTCAGTCTGTTGAGATTTTGCTTTGGGCAGGTCCTCAAAAATTTGGCTCAAATAAATTCATTCTTTGTTTTTCTTTCCTTTCTTTATTTTTTTCTTTTTTCCTGCACGGGATCATGAAATGTATCCTCACCCACGGATATTTTTTCCATTGATTTTCAGGAAAGGAGGGAGAGAGGGAGAGAAGCATCATGTGAGAGAGACACATCAATTGGCTGTCTCCCGAGAGCCTGACAGAGGCAGGGATAGAAGCTGCAACACAAATACTTGCACCTGATGGGGAATCAAACCCTTCGGTGCACAGACCCCACGCTCCCATCACTGAGCCACACTGGCCAGGGCATTTCATCAGTTTTTCAGCCATTGATTATACAGAGCTCTTTCCCAGTTCTCTTTTCTCTCACTTAAGACATTGGGTTACACTCTGAGAGGCATGACAATGCCAAAACCAGATCGCTGGCTCATCATCTAGGACAGTGGTCAGCAAACTCATTAGTCAGCAGAGCCCAACAGCAACAGTACAACGATGGAAATTTCTTTTGAGGGCCAAATTTTCAAACTTAAACTTCTATGCCAAAACCAGTTTGGCTCAGTGGCTAGAGCTTCAGCTTGCAGACTGAAAGATTCCAGGTTCGATTCCGGTCAGGGGCAAGTACCTTGGTTGTGGGCACATCCCCAGTGGGGGGTGTACAGGAGGCATCTGATCAATGTTTCTCTCTCATCGATGTTTCTAACTCCCTATCTCTCTCCCTTCCTCTAAAAAAAACCCACAAAACAAAACAAAAAAACTTAAACTTCTTCTAACACCACCTCTTTAAAATAGACTCGCCCAGGCTGTGGTATTTTGTGGAAGAGCCACACTCAAAGGGGCCAAAGAGCCGCAGTTTGCCGACCACTGATCCAGGACACAAACGAATACTTAATTGCTTGACACTTTCTTGAACACAAAGCAAGATGAAGCACCTTTGCCTTCGCGGTCCGGAACGGAAGCGGGAGCCCAGGGATGGGAAGATGTGTGCCCCCCTTTCACCCCCGGCCTCGCCCCCGCGTCCTGTCTTGCTGTGGGAAGGCTAACCCAGGGTCTCTCCTGGTCAGAGCCCGGGGACGCGTCACCCGCTCCGGAGCGTGGTGCGATGTTTGCCCATCTTCCCCTTCCTCCTTTTGTTCCTCGTCTTCCTGTTGTTGCGCTGCGGCTGCTTTTTTCCAGTCACAGTTTACATTCACTATTATCCTGTCTTCGTCTCAGCCGCGCGCTCCTCTGACCTCCCATGCTGTCTTGGCCGTTCCCTGATCTGGTGACGCTCCCAATTTCCCACGCCGGTCTCGCCACTCGCTGTCCTCGGTGCGGTTTGGGGTAACCAACTCCAACGCTCCCGCTGGGCTTGGTTCAGAGGTGGCGAAGGGTTTCCCCTGAGGCCTGCCCTGGGGGTTAGCGAGAAGCTGCTGTTCTTCCTGAAGAGTCCTTTTCGCTCCAGATCTTTATCCCGCGTCAATGCTCTCCATCCCCTAGGCCAGCGGTTCTCAACCTGTGGATCTGGATTCCTTTGGGGGTCGAACGACCCTTTCACAGGGGTCGCCTAAGACTATTGGAAAACACCTATTTCCCATGGTCTTAGGAACCAACACACCGCTCCTCGGTGTAGCAACGTGTAGCAATGTAGTTTACTGTTGTCATATGAAGGCTGTTACCCATGCTACACCACGATTCAAGACAAAATCTCATTTATTTGTCATTAGAAATAAATATTTCACAATATATAATTACGTATTGTTTTTGTGATTAAGCACTATGCTTTAATTATGTTCAATTTTTAACAATGAAAATACATCCTGCCTATCAGATATTTACATTACAGTTCATAACAGTAGCAAAATTACAGTGATGAAGTAGCAACAGAAATACGTAATTTTATGGTTGGGGGTCACCACCACATGGGTCACGGCATTAGGAAGGTTGAGAACCACTGTCCTAGGCTGATAGCAGTCCAGCTGCAGAGGGGAAGGAGGCCGTGTCCGCAGACACGCTCACCGTCTGCTCGGCCACTTTCCACCGGGGGTTTCAGTGCAGACGACCGAGCTCCACCTCCTCCCGCCGCCTGTGTGCCTCCAGGTCGGCCCGTCTCTGAGACGCCACCACGGCCATGGCCACAAGCGAGGCTGGGCCAGGGGGGAACTAGCTCGGGGACCTGTTCAGTGGAGCTGTCCTCAGTTTGGGCAGCTCAGGCCAAACCACACGACCGTCCTGGTCCTGAGTGGAGTGGCTTGCAGAGTGCTCTCGAGCCCGGTCCAGGAGACTGGACTCCAGGGTTGGCTGGCCTCCCGGCGAGCTCTCCCCGGATTGCGGGCGCCGTCAGGTACTTGGGTTTGGTGGGAGCAGCCTCTTCTGGGTCTCCAACGAGCCCAAGTGTTGCAACATTCCGGAGCCTTCTCGGAAGGTCGGGTCCCTCCAGCAGCGTCTCTCGGCTCCTTCTCTGTGGAAGGGGGTGCAACCGCTGCATTCCTCTCTCCCCGGACTCCCTTCCCCCGTGGAGACATTCCAGGCCTGTGAATTCAAAGCTCCTTTTTAATTGAAAACACATTTCTTTTCCCCCTTCATCAAAAACCTTGGCCAGAAAAGTCGGGAAATACGAAAAAGAAAAAATCCTATCAGACAGAGCTCCCGTGGACACAGGATGTTTGCCGCGCTGCCTCCGGGTCTCTCTGGGTCACTGGCTTTGGATAGTGTTGTATCTTGCTCCCCCCTCCTACCCCTCCTTAAAATTATTTTGTTGGGGAGCATTTGGGATATTGCACGCTGGCCTGTGTCTTCAGTTTGGCTCAAATAGACGCTTTTAAAATTGTATCGTTGCATCAACCAAAGTAGATGGAGTGCCCTGGCCGGTGTGGTTAGTGGTTACAGCGTCGGCCTGGGCACTGAGGGGTTTCCGGTTCGATTCTTGGTCAAGGGGACGCACTGTACCTGAGCTGCAGGCTCAGTCCCCAGCCCTGTTCGGAGCAAGTTGGGAAGGCAACCAATCCATGTTTGTCTCTCTCACATTAATGTTTCTCTCTCTCTCTCTCTCTCTCCTTCACTCCCCCCCCTCCTCTCTCTAAAGAGCAATGAGGATTAATCAAAAGGAAAAGAAAACGTAGACACTGGGTGGGCAGGTGGAAAGAGAGCCAGGGCAGTTAGAGTGGAGTGGGGCACTCAGGTAGAGCGGACATGGGATCCGCCGAACAAGTCTTCCCACTTCCTGGAGGGATGGGCTGTTTTATAACAGAGAGTGAGAAACAGTGCGTTGTGAACAGACCTCTGACTGTGAGGGACTGTTAGTCCTCCTGTTCATATACCCGATGGACATGAGCGTTACGTCCACCAACACCATTCACAAACACCATTCACCAACGCCCGGTCAAGGGCATGGACCTTGGTTGCGGGCACATCCCCAGTAGGGGGCATGCAGGAGGCCGCTGATTGATTCTCTCTCATCGATGTTTCCAGCTCTCTCTTCTTCTCCCTTCCTCTCTGTAAAGAAATCAATAAATATATATATATTTTAAAAAGCTCATCAAGTGCCAGGCACAATGCAGAGCCCATTAAAGCAGATGTGGCGTGTAATCCTCACCAAAGCCCATGCACGCCCATTTCTCAGGTGAAGAAACGGAGGCTCGGGAGACAAACGTTTCGCCCCTCTGTTTACGTGTGGAATTGCCATGGACACCTCCTTACAGCAGGGCTGCTTTAGCTGTAGAATGAGGTGTTGTCGGGTCAAGGACCATAGCCGAGGCCTCGGTTCTCAGCCCGGGAAGAGCTGCAATGAGTGAGTGAGTCAGTGAGTGACTGGGTGCAGTGACACGGTGGTGGCCCCATGACTGGGCCAGCGCTAGGGAAGGGGAAGGTCCAGTTCTCGTAGCTCCCGATGGCCCACGTCCAAAGTCAGCCATCTCCACCGGCCACTCTCAACCCGCTGACCGCGAGGCCTTTGGACGCCATAAGACTGCCACCCTGGCTGCGCCTGTGTATCTGACCCAGTGCCCGGAATAGTGCCTGGCGCGGGGGCGGGGCGGTCAGACCCGGGCTCACCCACAGGTCAGCCAGGGTCGGATGCCAGCCTGGCTGCCCCACTGCAACCTCAGTGCGCGCCCTGTCCACGGGGCACTGGGGTCAGAGGAAGGCGCTGGCCTCAAGCACCCCCTGCGTGGGCAGGCTGGTGGGGGGCGGGCAGAGCTGCCCTGGCTTCTCATATCCACTGGGCACCCCTCAACTTTCCCCCTCCAAGTCCTCTTTGTGGTGCGAGCGTGCCCTGTGCTCTCTCTTCAGAACCCCCTCCCCTCCTCGCCCGCCGGGACAGCAGCAGCCGGAGCCACACGGAGGTCCTTCTCACGCCCTCATGTCTGCTCTGCCCTGCACGCCGGCGCCTCTGTTCCCCTCTCTGACTCCCTGGCTGCACAGAGGTGAATCTGGAAGGTTCCTCGAGGCTGGATGAGGCCACGTTTTTGAGCTCAGTGCTCAGGGGGCCCTCAGGGCTGCGTGGGAACCCCTGGGAGCGGCAGCTTCTGTGCCCAGCGGTGGGCAGAGGGCTGGCCAGTGCCCACCTGACCTGAAGCTGCAGCCGTGGCAGGTGGGAGCGAGGCTGCCGCTGCCCCCAGGTCCCCCTGGGCCCTCAGCCCTCCTGGTCCCCCCCCCACACACCCCTCGGCTCCGTCCCCGGGCCCACGGGGAGAAGCAGCTCTGCCCTGGCCCAGGCCTCTCTCCTCGGGGCCGGGTGGCCGGGCCTGGCACAGGCTGGGCACAGCCTCCTTGCTCTGCCCGGCTCCCCGCCTCCCGGCCTCACTGGGAGCGAGGAGCGGAGGGGCTCCCGTGGCTGGGGGCAGCCCGAGGCTGTGGCTTTTCGGGGTGACTGAACCCTGCCAGCTGACCCAGGAGGAGGGAGACTGAGTGCCAGGCTTGTCTCCTTAGGAAGGACTCCCCTCTCCCATCAGCCTGGGGCTTGCCCGGGCCTCCCTGTGCCAACACCCCTCAGGCCCCAAGGACCCAGCGGCTGGAGGAATCGGGCTGAGCAGAGAGCAGATCGGGGTGGAGGATCTGAGAGGAGCCTCGCCATCGGGGGTGAGGCTGAGAGAAAGGCGAGCAAAGACTCCCTCACTCAGTGAGCTCAGGGCCACTGACCAGCCCCCCCTCATACTCTGAGCCACAACCCCTGGGTCCTCCCAGGGTGTCCAGCCCCCGGCCCAGTCCCAGGTGGTGGGTGCCCACGGGCTGTGTGACTGTCCGGAGCCCACCCTCGCCCTGTGTCCCAGGACCCGGGCAGACCCTGGGCCTCCGCCTGGGCCGCAGGCCACAGTCCAGGGCAGACAGGCTGCGGGCCGGCGGGGAGGGCTGACGGCCGGAGTTGAACATTAACCCCTCGCTGAGTGGCCCCACTAAACAAACACCCCTTATCACGTGTCAACAGCGGCTGCCAGACACTGGCTCAGGCCCCCAGCCCGGCCTGGGCCCTGCCTGCCGCTGCCCGCAGGGGCTCCGGCTGCCCGGAGGACGGCCCGGCTCACGGCCCACCCACCGCTGCCTCCTGCTGGCTGTGTGACCCCAGGCCCAGCAATGTCTCCGGGATGGCTGGGTCCAGCGGGGGGGGGGGGGGGGGGGGGGGGGGGGGGGGGGGGGGGGGGGGGGGGGGAGGTGGAGGAGTTTGGGGAGGCCCTGCTGGTGCTGAGGCTTTGGGGATCAGACGCCAGGAAATCAAAGCCGCCGAGAGTGACTGACGGCTGGCCTGGCGCCAGATGTGGCCCCCGAGGTGCCCCGAGTCTCAGTTAATCCTCCGGGCAGGGCACGAGGCCGTCTGGTGAGGCCTAGCGCCCTTCCCTGCTCTTCCTGTCTCTGCTGTCCAGGGGGCGGGCGGGGTAGGGACCATGTGCCTTTTGAGTGTCCCGGGAGCAGATGAACCCAGAAAGAGTGGGGGGAGGGGGCCGGGGACAGGGATGGAGCAGTGTCCGCCGGCGAGCGGTGAGTGTGGCGTGGCTGCCCAGGAGGCAGTGGCCAGGGGCAGGGAGAACCGGAACCACTGTGTCCCTGGCAGCAGTGGAGGCCGGCTCCGGCAGCCGGGCCTTGGGCAGCCGGGAGGGAGGAGGTTGTGATCACAGCCCACTGGGCAGCCGTCCGCGGAGAGGGCAGAAGGCAGAGGCAGAGGGCAGAGGCCCAGAGGAGCCAGGGTGCACGCCCAGACTGTGGAGGGGGCACAAACGGATGCCAGCCGACGCTGACTGCTGACTAGGGTGCCACTGGGACGCTCTGTCCCCCACAATCCCAGAGTTAAGCGCTGGGGTTAGCCCGTTCCACAGGTGAGAAATGTCAACTTTCACGGCAGACAAATGTCAAGTCCCAACTGAGACCAGGGAAGGGCCGTTTGCGTCTATGCTCACAGTTAAGAAAGGGCAGAGCCCTTCCGGTGTGGCTCAGTGGATAGAGCGTCGGCCTGCAGTCTGAAAGGTCCCAGGTTCGATTCCGGTCAAGGGCATGTACTTTGGTTGCGGGTTCATCCCCAGTAGGGGGCGTGCAGGAGGCAGCTGATCGATGTCTCTCTCTCATTGATGTTTCTAACTATCCCTCTCCCTTCCTCTTTAAAAAATCAATAAAATACATTTAAAAAAAGACAGAAAGCTAGGGCAGGAAGGCCAAAGGCCACGACAGTAGCGTGGGCCGCCAGCCGGGGGCAGCCTGGTGCGGGGGATCAATCGGGTCAGGCGCCCGCTGCCCGCCGTGACCCAGACAGAGCCCTTACCTGGGTCAGCTTGCCCAGTCGGAGGCTGGCAAGGCTCAGTCCTTCACTCACCCTCTCACCCCACGGGGAAGAATGCCGTTGGACTGGCAGGAGGAGGAAATAAATATTTTCTGTTTGGTTAGGGGCGGGTGAGCCTGGGGCGGGGGGTGTGTGTCTCTTCCGAGTTCCACAGGCGGGGAGACAAGAGAGCTGCTGGCTTGCTCCCCAGTTCGCCGCCCTGGGAGCTCAGCACCTTGACCCTGGCAAGTGTAGCTGGTGTGAGTGCCCAACTTCCTGTAAACACACCCCCTCCCCAAACTGGCCTGATGTTGGCCACAGCCAGATTTGGGGGGTAACACCAGCAATCCCCTCGTCCGATTGGGCCCCTCCTTTGAGCTTTATGTGGGTGAAAGGTCACTGTGAAACCCGCAGCCTCCGGCGGAGGGGGGGCCAGGCTGGAGGGAACCTTGACCTCCCGTTGTCCGGAGGCATCCTCGTGTTTGACTCCCGTTTTCAGATAAAGACGAGAGCCCGCGGGGGCCTGGCAGACGTGCGTGGCACCTGACCCACTTTCCAAGCTCCCTCCTGTTTGACGAAGGGGGGGTGCGGCTCCCCGCTTACCTGCACCTTAACCTTTGGACAGCGTTTGGAAACGAGGGTGAAGAGCCGTGATTGCTCTTTGTCACCCAAGATAATGACCTGGCCAAGGTGAGGCCTCGTGACTTGTGGCT
>PVJN01054714.1:0-13302 GCA_004026805.1 Lasiurus borealis | reverse complement strand
CGAGATCTTGTTTCCCAGCAAATGTCATCAGTTTGGTTCAAATAAACGTTTTTTAAAATTAATTATATATAGATATATAGAAGTCTGGTTCTTTCTTTTTAACTGTGAATTAACAAAATATTCTATATTAAACGAATTGCTACATTCAATCACTTAAGACATCTTTATTGACGCCTACTTTGTGCCAGTTGTTCCTATGGACCAAGATAAAGGGCATGGGGTATTCTATCAGTTTGAACAGATGAGCTGAAAAAATGCTCAACATTAGATATTTTAGATCCAAGCTACTGATTAAAATGTGTTTTGTAAATGTTGCAAATATAGAGACATCATACATAAGTATATACCAAAGACAACAAAACAAAATACAGAAAACTATAGCACTATCTTAAGAAAAGTAATTATACCCATCAAATAGCTGCAGCTAGAATATACACTATGATGTGTAATTTTTCATTGGGATCTTGAAAAACATACATGTATGATGCTTACAATATGAAGGGACTTTTCCTGATCCTCAGAACCTTATTTGGGATTCCTGGACCCCAGGCAAAAAACATATTGCATGAACGTGTTGAGGTTTGTGCTCTCCACATCAGCCAGTCTGATCATCCACACAGAAGCAGAAGCTGAGGCTAGGAGCAGAAGACAGGGCTCTTTGTGTCCCTGGGAATCTCTGGAAGGCTTCTTCTTGCCTTGATGGGAAAATCTAAAGATTGGATTTTTCAGGATCAATAAGGCACCCTTGTTGAGTAATTTACAGTAGAATGTGAAAGCAACTACAGAAGGGATGCACCCCAAACAGAACATTCCCCTTGGTAAGTAAGACACAAAGAGAGGACTGTGGCTGGCTGCTCCCAAGGTGCTCTCTCTCTCTCTCTCTCTCTCTCTCCCCCCCGCCCCCGCCTTTCTCTCCCCCTTCCTCTCACAAATTCCAATGGATCCTAGGGAACCACTTTTGCTTTGGAGTTGGTTTGTTCCCAGGTTGTCCATCCTATCTTTCATCTCAGTTTAAGTATCTCCAACCAGAGGAGAAACAAGTAAGGAAAAAAGATGTAAGTCTTATTCAGGCCTGGGGAGGGCTGGGAATAGGCTATTGGAGAGAGAGAGGAGGAGGAGGAGGAAGACAGCACCAGTGAGGTTATTTACAAAACACGAACCAAGCTCAAATTATATGCCAGCAGTTTACACAAGTCTTCTGTGACTGTTCACACTGCTGTTTATTTTTACATCAGTACTTATCTTGGCCACCAGAGCCCATGTCGCAGACATCAAAATACAGAACACCTTCATGAGACTCCCAGGCCCCCAGCATCAGTACAATCTTCTGTTCTGCGCAATGGTCACTATCCTCAGCCCTCTCCCCCTTTTGAAACCACAACAAGGAAAGCACAGTACTGGAGACAACTCTGGTCCTTGGGGAAAGGGGACAGAGGTGCCAACCAGGAGCCTGGCCTTAGGTTCCCTCAGTACAACTCAAATGTTAAAATATTTTCTGCAACCTTTTCACAGTTGGAGCTCTCTCAAGCTTAAAAGACCTCTCAACATGGCTATTAGTCCATTTATCACTTTCTCCCCACAAGGGTGCCGGAGGCAGACATATTCTGCACTGATAAGCTGTGTGGCCTTGAGCTAGTTATTTAAAAGTTTTCAGTCTTAGCCAAAACCGGTTTGGTTCAGTGGATACAGCGTCAGCCTTCGGACTGAAAGGTCCCAGGTTCGATTCCAGTCAAGGGCATGTACCTTGGTTGCAGGCACATCTCCAGTTGGGGGCGTGCAGAAGACAGCTGATCGATGTTTCTCTCTCATCGATGTTTCTAACTTTCTATCCCTCTCCCTTCCCCTCTGTAAAAAATCAATAAAATATATTTGAAAAAAAAAGTTTTCAGTCTTAGTTTCCTCATCTAAAAAATGAGGAAAATACTATCTACCCTATGGGACTGTTATGAAGATGAGGTAAAATATTTGGAAGAAAAGCACAGTGCCCAATAAATATTAATAGATATTTTCTTAGTGTCCTCCAAAGACCACTAAGCATTTTCTATAAACCATTATCTGTTTGTGTTTAATTCAGGATTTTTTTGACCCACCCTTCTTTTTTTGATAATATTTTACACATGCCATATTTTAATTTTTTAAATTTTATGTTATTGTTTAACATATTACAAATAGTAATACATGTGTCTCCCTTTTTCCCCCCATTGACTTTCCCCAGCCTCCTCTACCCCCTGTCACATGCCCTCATTCCACCGCCCCCCCACCACCTCTTGTATCCTGCGTCCATTGATTACACTTATATGCATGCATACAAGTCCTTCAGTTGGTCTCTTACTTCCCCCACCGCTTCCCCTGCAACCATCCCCAGCTTTCCTGTTGTAATTTATACTCTGTTTGATGCTTCTCTGCCTCTATATCTATCTTTTTGTTCATCAGGTTATAATGTTATTACCCATAAGTGAGGGAGATCATGGGGTATTTTTCTTTCACTAACTGGCTTATTTCACTTAGCATAATGCTCTCCAGTTCCATCCATGCTGCTGCAAATGGTAAGAATTCCTTTTTTTATAGCAGCATAGTATTCCATTGTGTATATATACCATAGTTTTCTAATCCACTAATCTGCTGATGAGCATTTAAACTGTTTCCAAATTTTAGCTATTGTAAACTGTACTGCTATGAACATAGGGGTGCATATATCATTCCTGATGGGTATTTCTATTTCTTGGGATATATTCCTAGAAGTGGTATTACTGGGTCATATACACATGCCATATTTTAAAAGGTAATCTATAATCTTTTTGAAAAATAACTGGAGCAATTTTCTTAGGAAAAACTGCCAACCCCACTCTTGACCAATAGTTCTTTTTTCCTATTTTCAGAAAATACCTCGTTTAACTCTGCATCAACTAATAATACCCTTTATTGGGGCACATGAGGTACCCAGGGCTACTGTTCTTTGAAGAATATTGCAGAAACCATGGCCTCTCCTTAAGATGTACTGTTAAACAATAGAGTGTAGATGAGGTGAAAAAAAGCACTATTGTTTCTTGGAATCCAGTTGAGAGTGTCTCAGGAGGAAGAGGAAGTGAATGGCATTATAGTCATTCACCATTTTTTTTTTTTTGAACTATTACTCCATGCAAGGCACGATCTTAGCCAACTGTGGGGGATGCAAAAGTGAGTCAAACACAGTGTCTGCCCTGAAGAACTGAACTCGGAAGGCAGGCAAAACACCCATGGGTTTAAGTCCCTATTCTGCATTAATAAGCTGTGTGACATTAAGTTAGTTATTTAAAAGTTTTGAGTCTCAGTTTCCTCATCTGTAAATTGAGAAAAATACTAACTACCCTATGGGACTGTTATGTGTTATGAGGATGAATAATGAAATATTTGGAAGTGAAGCACAGTGCCCAATAAATATTACAAGGAAGATGAAATGCTTAATTAACACAGATTTTCTTTAAATGTCTACAATGTACAAGATACTTTTTTAGGCCCTGAGAATATGATGGGTTATGGAACTGACATTTTATTGGATAAACAAGTAAACAAATAAATAATTATAGATAAATGCTAAAATTAAAGTAATAGAATAGTTGAAAAAAAGAATGAGTTTGGTACAAATAACTTGCTATGTTAGAGAAACAGAAAGTACAGATAAAGCAAAATGTGTCGAATAGGACAAGGATTACAAAGAAGCAAGCAGAAGCCAGATTATGACTCCTCATAGACTAGGAATCTGCAAACTCTTTCTATAAAGCAGTGGTTCTCAACCTTTATAATGCTGTGACCCTTTAATACAGTTCTTCATGTTGTGGTAACCCCCAACCACAAAATTATTTTTGTTGCTACTTCATAACTGTAATTTTGCTACTGTTATGAATTGTAATGTAAATGTGTGTGTTTTCTGATGGTCTTAGGCAACCCTGCTAGCAGTTCTCAACCTGTGGGTCAGCATTAGAAAGGTTGAGAATCACTGCTATAAAGGATCCTATCTAATAAAAGAGTAATGTGAAAATTGACCATACCTCCACTATACCACCAGCCAATCAGAGAAACTATGCAAATTAACCCAACCAAGATGGCTACTGCCACAGAGAGAGCAGGAAGGAGGCTAGGATTGCCCCTGGTGATGCAGGAAGCCAAGCTTTCCACACACCCTGGCTGGTCCAGGCCTCCCTTTAGACAAGAAAGTTTCAATGGCTGTGCAAGCAGAAGCCTTGGCTCCGCTCCAGGCTACAGAGTTTCAATTATAGAAGATAAATAAAGAGGGTGTGGCCAGCCTGCAAACCACCACAGGCCCCTTGCCCAGGCCACTCCATGCCCCAAGGGAACACTCACCCTGATCCAGGACACCCTTCAGGGCAAACCAGCTGGCCCCCATCCGAGCACCAAGCCTCTATCCTATCTAATAAAAGAGTAATACAGTGGTACCTCGAGATACGAGTGCCCTAACATATGAGATTTTTTGAGATATGAGCTGTCGAGCGAGCGATTTTTGCTTTGAAATACGAGCAACATTTGAGATAGGAGTAATCATGAGGAGCGGCCAGCTGCACACGACCCATCAGCTTACCACGACTCGAGTGTCTCATAGTTTCCCACCCCTCAAGGTTACAGAACGAATTAAACTCGTATCTCGAGGTACCACTGTATGCAGATTGACCATCATTCCAACACACAAGATAACTTTCTCCATGTGGTCAAAAGATGCTGCCCCCATGTGAACACAAGATGGCCACCACAAGATGGCCAGCAGGAGAGGGCAGTTAGCAGGGACCAGGCCTGCAAGGGAGGGTAGTTGGGGGTTATTAAGCCTGCAGGGTAGGGCAATTATGGGTGACCAGGCCAGCAGAGGAGGGAAATTGGGGATGGCCGGGCCTGCAGGAAAGGGCAGTTGGGGGGAGGGACCCAGGCCTGCAGGGCATAGTAGTTAGGAGTGACCAGGCCTGCACAGAAAGGCAGTTGGGAGTGACCAGGCCCACAGAGGAGGACAGGGGTAAACAGGCTGGTCCAGGAGCAGTTAGACAACAATCAGGCTGGCAGGGGAGTGGTTAGGGGGTGATCAGGCTGGCAGGCAGAAACGGTTAGGGGCAATCAGCAAGGCAGGAAGGTGAGCAGTTGGGAGCCAGCAGTCCTGGATTGTGAGAGGGATGTGTGATTGCCCACTTAGGCCTGATCCTACATGGATTAGGCTAGGCTGAAGGACAAACCCCCTGCCCTCTGTGCATGAATATCATGCACTGGGCCTCTAGTCAGATAATAAATATTCTAGGCTTTCTAGGCTATATGGTCTCTGTTGCAACTATTCTGTTCTGCCATTGATACAACATCTAAAGAATAAGACTGTATTCCAATAAAGTTTATTTGTGGACAATGAAATTGGAATTTCCATATAATTTTCACATCACCAAATATTTTGATTTTTTTCTTCAGTGTAAAAATAATTCTTAGCTCACAAGCTGTTCAAAAACAGAAGGTAGACTGGATTTGGGCAACATACTCAGTTTGCCAGCCCCTTCTGTACACTATAGTAAGGTAACAGAGTATGGATTGTATTGCAAGTGCACTTAAGAGGTTTCCATGAAGGAAAGTATTGTGATGTGACTTTTGCTTTGACTAAATTGTTCTGCCTTCAGTGGATCTGTGGGGATATGAACAGAATCACAGAGACTAGCTTAACTCTGAAACTATTGTAAGAATACCAATGTGTAATGATGGCAGTGTGGACAAGAGTGAGAATAATGGTGTTTTTAAATAATTAAAAGAAGATCAATTTGCAATATTTTGTGCAGGTGGAGTTGAAAATACATGTGCATGAATCATTATACTAAAAATACTGAGTATCAATGCCAGAAAAAAATGACAGATTTAATTATTCAGGGAAATCATAGAGAATGACCTGGAGTTGAAGTACACTAAGACTTTCACCTGAGTAGGTCTATTTTTGGGGTTTCCACCTCCTGAGTAGGTTTTTCACAAGAAGAGACAGGTAAGGCATTAGGCTGGAAAGATGACTTTTTTCTTGAAAGTCTGCATGGTGATGGGAAAAGAACTTTGGTCGGAGATAGACTTGGCCTTTTTAAATCCCCTGTCCTCATCTATCATCTGTAAAAAAGGACCATAATAGTAAGCTGCAAGATTCTTGAGACCAGGGACCACATCATTTGCCTCTCCATATCCCAGAACCTAGCTGATCAATAATCTGATACCAACTATGTCATGTGGTATTGGGGAATCTATATACATATTCACTGTACTTATAGAGCTCACAGGATTAAAAAGGTAATTCACTAATATTTATTTCTGTGCTACAAAGGAACAATACTTGGTGTTCCAAGAGATATAACAGGGACTTGATGTTACCCTGGGATCAGAGAAGGCTCGTGTGCAGAAGAGAAAAGGAAGGGATAATTAATGGAATGAAAATGAGAAAGGAGGAGGAATAACATTTTTGGCAAAATGAACACTACGTGTGAGAAAGGAAGGAGCCTGACATGTTCAAGGACCTAAAAATTGGAGAGAGAAAGAGAACAGTGGGCACTCTGAAACTGAAGCAAGTAGTAGAGAAGGCCAGGTCATCTAGAGCCTGCTGGTCTAAAATAAAGATTGAGGATTTTATCTCAAACTCAGTAAGTTATAGGTGAGCTTTGGATTCACACAGACCTGGCTTTAATTCCCAGTTTATCCACTTGTTAAACTGGTGGAATTATTGAATAAATGAATTAGCCTATCCTGTAGGAATATTGTAAGAAATAAATGAGAAATTTATCTGTAAAAGAACCTGGTTGATTTTCATTAAGTGTCAATTTTCCTTCCTTGAAGCACAAATGCTGACAGTAGTGGGAAATAAGGCTCAGAAATTAGGTTAAATGCCCAGCTAAGGAGTCTTTAATTTGTAGATCATAGGGAGCAAAATGGCTGAGGATTATCCCCCCCCCCCCGCACCATCAGGACCCACACATAAATCAAACTCACTCTGAGCCCCTCCTTCATACTCTCCAAGAGAGTGGGGTGAATCTCCAAAGATCAACATGGTATGGGTCCTGTCCTCAAGGAGTTTAATCTGTTAAAACTGTAATGAGGAAATGGTATGTTAAAAATGGGTACAGTAAGACAGTGAAAGAAAAGCCAAATCGAGTGCTTTCTCTGAGTGAAGGCTTCTCATCTGGCAGGAAAGTTGGAATGTTCTTGCTTCTGCCCCTGTGGCTGGTTATTTTAATTCCATGAAGGCCCAATAGGATTCAGAAAGCTGTAAATTGGCCACATATCTTGGACCTTGTGTATATAAATCAAATAGCTGATCCTGTGATCCCCTGCCTGGTATTCTTTAGAAATGTAAAATTGCTTGCTGGAGCTCTCTCCCAGCAGACAAGAAGGGCATCCATCTGCTGGAAACAAAACAAAACAAAAATCTAAGCATCCCAGGAAACTTTGCCAGGAGAAGAGCTCTTATCCTACTGAAAAGATGTCAGATGCTGTGTAGTCTCAGAGGAGTGGTAGGTGGGAGTCTTTCAGATCTCTGTCACTTGGTTTAAGTCCCTGCTATTGTTCAACTTTATCCATTTTAGCTTTTAAAAAGCTAGTACATCTATAAGGAACAAATATTATTATCTGGATGCTTTCTCCTAAAAAGTAGTCTAAAGCAAATAAAAATTTGTCTGGACAACTTATAGTCCAAAGATATGGCAATGTTCCAAGGAAAATTAAGAAGTTTTTCTAAACTAATTACCAAAGTCTCTATTTTCAGTCCATGGTGTCCTAAAGGTGGCCATTCATAAAGCCCAGATAATCATAAAATCAAATATAATCTTACCTAATAATAGACAAACATGTAAAGTGACCATATCTCCGCTACACCCACAGACAATCAGAGTGAGTATGCAAATTAGAAGGCCAAAGATGTCGGCTTCCTCACTGCTCTAGGCACAGGAGTGGCCAGGTGGGGCAGAAAGCCTGCTATGAGAGGGAGGGCAGTGGGAGGCAAAGGATCTACAGGAACTGAGTGCCACAGTGAAGACAAGACTGCAGACTCCAGAGTCTGCAGCAGAGATGAAGTAGGCATACTCTGGCCTGAGTATAGGCCTAGGTCCCAGATGCCAGAGGAAAACTGGTGCTGGAAGCCAAGGGAAGGAAGGCATATTGCACGAATCTCTTCATGCAACAGGCCTCTAGAAATCCTTCTATCTAATAAAAGAATAATATGCTCATTGACCGTACCTCCGCTACACAATAAACCACACCCACAGGCCATGCCCATCAGCCAATCAGAGTGAGTATGCAAATTAACCAAAATGACTACTGCCACAGAGAAGCAGGAGGGAGGCTTGGGTTGGCCCTGGCGATGCAGGAAGCCAAGCTTTCCACACTCCCTAGCTGATCCAGGCCTCCCCTTAAGGCAACAAAGTTTCAATTGCTGCTGCCACAGAGTGAGCAGAAGGCTTGGCTCGACTCCAGGCTACAAAGTTTCAATTGTAGAAGATAAATAAATCCCAGATACCAGGGCCTCCACTTGGGTCACCGGGGAGGGCGTGGCGAGCCTGCAAACCACCACAGGCCCCTCACCTAGGCCACCCCATGCCCCAAGGGAACACCCACCCTGATCCAGGACACCCTTCAGGGCAAACCAGCTGGCCCCCATCCGTGCACCAGGCCTCCATCATATCTAATAAAAGAGTAATATGCAGATTGACCATCACTCCAACACACAAGATGACTTCCCTCATGTGGTCAAAAGATCCTGCCCCCATGTGGACATAAGATGGCTAGCAGAGGAGGGCAGTTGGGGGTGATCAAGCCTGCAGAGGAGGGCAGTTGGGGATGACCAGACCAGCAGAAGAAGGGCAGTTGCGGCGGGAGACCCAGGCCTGCAGGGGAGGGCAGTTAGGGGTGACCAGGCCTGCAGGGGAGGGCAGTTAGGGGTGACCAGGCCTGCAGGGAAGGGCAGTTGGGCGGGGGGACCAGGCCTGCAGGTGAGGGCAGTTAGGGGTGACCAGGCCCACAGGGGAGAACAGACAAGGGCCAACAGGCTGGCAGGGGAGCAGCAGGCATCAATCAGGCTGGCAGGAGAGTAGTTAGAGGGTGATCAGGCTGGCAGGTAGAAGTGGTTAGGGGCAATCAGGAAGGCAGGAAGGTGAGCAGTTGGGACCAGCAGTCCTGGATTGTGAGAGGGATGTCTGACTGTCCACATAGGATCGGACCTAAACAGGCAGTCAGACATTCCTCAAGGAGTCCCAGATTGGAGAGGGAGCAGGCTGGGCTGAAGGACACTCTCCCCACCCCCAATGCATGAAATTTCATGCACCAGGCCTCTAGTGTATAATAAAGCATAATGATGAGGTACAGAGAATCCTGATTAGGTGCAGTGCTCTTTCACTGCATCAGGGGTAAGAGACTGGTATGTCCTGCCATCAATGTAATCAACACTCGGTTTCAGGTTGGTTGTTTCCTGACTATGCCATCCTTTTGTTGCAGTCAAGTTTATGGATTCCCACCCTGCAGGCTCTGTGCTCTGCCAGAATGGCTTAAGTAAAAAAGAACTGACCTTTGTGGGAACCTGGGCACATGTAGTAAGTGCCTGCTTGGTAACTGAAATTCTGTCCCCAGATTCCTTCACTATGCCATTCCTGCCTCCTAAATGAGTGGCACATACCTCATTCTTGTGTCCTGGTAACAGAATGCTACCTAAATTATACCTAAATAATCTAAACATTATACCCCGCTGGTCAGGATACACTCACCCTTAGAGTCCATCTGAGCAGTCAACAAGCATTTATCTAGTGGTAACTACTTAACAATTGACTCTATGGGGGGGTCTATATGAATATATGCAAAAATATACATAATGTCTTTTATAAATTTCACTGACAGAAAATATATGCAGCACACAATTTACAAATAATAAGAAAATACATATACTTTTTTTGTAAATTCCTTGTAGCCTACTGATTCTCCCAAAATGTTTATTTTTATCAAACTCTTGAATCCATAGCCAACCTATAGCTGAAAGGAACAATGAGTGTAGTTTTAATGTAAATGTTGCTTGGTATTTTCATTTACTTTAAGGATGTAAAATAAAAATGAAACAACAAAACTTATTTTGGAACTTCACTCATTTGACAAAGAAATTCTTTTTTGAGTTAAATAACAGTTTTCAAGCACTAGGCAAAAATTTTTTCTTCAATTTTTTTATGCTACGCATTATTTAATAGCCACAGAAACTTTTAACTTTAATTTGCTTTATCAACATTTTCTCCATCACTTTCTTAAGTCTAGACAAGTGGTCAGCAAATTTCTCCTATAAAGGGCCAGAGAGTAAATACATTAGGCTTCATGAGCTATATATAGTCTCTGTCACATATTTTTCAGTGTGTGTGTGTGTGTGTGTGTGTGTATTTTTTTTTACAGTCCTTCAAAAATGTAAAAACCAAAACCATTCTTAGCTCCTGGGCCATACAAAATCTCAGGCCAAATTTGTCTCATGGAACTGTAGTTTGCTGGTACCTGGTCTAGACAGTCCACAAAATGAAAAATCAAGCTCTGATTTATAGTATTTGCTGATTTTTATGGTGTAAATATTCCCACCATGGCCAATTTCAAGCTACCAACGTGGTGTCACTAAGTAGATATTCAGTAGTACATCATTATATGCTATTTATACTATACAGGTACAATAGATATCAATAAGCCCAAGGGCATAACTAATAATAAAATGCCATAAAAATAGAGATGAGTTTTAGGTACTTACTGTATTTGTCTTTAATATAATTTAATATTTCTTTAAGTTTATACAATTTAACTTTTCATGATGGCTGTATTAACCACCAGTTCGCAGATTCTGAAATTTTAACATTCAGCTCTTCTGAGCTATATGGGTCAACTCCAGCACCCTGTTGCATTTATTGCATGTAAATGTGGAGCAAGGCCAAGCTCTGACTTCCTCCCTTTCCCTATTTGTGCTTCCTTTGAAAGCCACCCTACCATATCACCTCAGATGTGACATAAGAAGTGGATTTTGTACACTACTTTGTGATAAATCTGACACCATCCCCAAACAGTGACAGATATCCTATAAATGTAAGAAAATAGCGACCCTTATATGACCTAGGGTTTGTGAATTATTTATGCTCCCAATAACTCAACGAGTGCAGATCATTCAGACTTTCTCATCCCCAAACTATCAGCATTACTGAGGAAATCTTGTTTGAAGACATTCCTAGTTCTCCTAGCTAAGTGACCAGATAAGAAATGATAGGTAAAGCACCATGGATCTCATTGGAAACATGAAGCTGATAGCAAGTGGACCTCTGAAGACTGGTATTCACTCAACAAACATTTATGCCAGGCTTGGAAAGAAAGAAAGCCCTAATAGTAATAGTAAGAACCATATACATGATGATGCCTTTCATTTAAAAAACCAATGGGATTAAGAGAAAGAATACTTTTAGTTAAGAGATATATAGGATCAACTATTAGGAGGGACATAAAGAAACAAGTGAATCCAACTGGGAAGGTTTCTGTGGTTACTTGTAGTGCTTTATGTACTTCTCAAAACCTGAGTATTTAGACATCCCTGCTTCCTCTCTGTATTGTGTGTCACTCTAGCATATGGCAGGCAAAACTAAAACAGTATACAATATATACAAATGAACACTTATTATTTGTGGGGTGGCAGAATCTGACAATAAATAATTGAATACAACCTTCCAATTTGAACTTTGCTTTTAATCTTCTAGGAGTGGTGGGTAGGAAAAGCTTTACTAGTGTCAAAAAGCCAAAAGAAACCTTTTGCCCTTAATTTAAATCATTGTTTTTCTAGAGAAATTTAATTTGGGGGGGGGATGTTTTTCTAATTAACTAAAAGACCGTGTGCTATGTAAACAATAAAGATTTTTGTTTGGATGTAATGCATGCTCCTGATCCTAGGACTACCAAGGGAATTTAAAATAAAAAATGTAAGCAGCTCTGACCTCCTATTTTGCCCGAGCTAAAACAGAATACTCAGATCCAGAGTTTTCACGTCAGTTCCCAATTTAAAACCCACAAGTGTTGAGTGGGCTCATGCTTCCGCAAGGCACATCTTCTCATTGCTAGAAATGACTGTATTTTGGGTTTCTGGGCACGTCCCTCTCTCCCTTTCTTCCTCTTGTGCTATGGTTGGCCTGGAAGGTTAGAAACTGCACAATTAGATGGATCAGGGGGAAGATTTCATAATGCTCTGGTGCTGGGCTAGGCAGTCTAGCCAAATTCCGTTCATTAGCTAAGGCGCCAGGGTGAGTGTGGCCAGTAAGAATGCTGTTTTGGTTCCATAGAAATGTTGATAGGGAATAGGAAATAAACTTTTATTTTTGGGGTTCCTGAGAGACAATTTGGGCAAGTGAAGAGTCTGAGATGCTGGGAATCTGGAGGCCAGAAGTTAATCTCCATCTCAACCACTTACTGGGCAGCTCAAGCAACTTCTGCTCTCTTTTGACTACGTTTTTTTCTGACACTGTTTTCTTACTTTTTATGTACCAGCATCAGATTTCTGTCTACCTTAGACTTTAAGTATTTGAAAGTCCAGAATCTAGCAATTTACCCAGCATTTACTGAGCCACCTGGAATAGGCTGGGTGCTATGAACGGTGCTTTGGATACTGGTATTAATTTTACATGGCCTTGCCCTCAAATAATTATATAGACTACAGAGGAGGCAGATATCTTAAAAATTAAATACAAAACAATAATACACAAGTGCAATGTAAACATTAAAGTTGCTATAGAAAAATTTGCAAAGGAGGATCCCTTGGAAGCCCAGGAGAAGCTATCCAATGGGAAAGTTCTTGAATGAAAAGGAAGGAGATTTGGGGAAAGAGGGTAGCATACCAAAAAAAGAAAATAGCATAAGCAATGGGTCTGAGGCCCAGTGACTGACTGGTAAGGCTGGAATGAGGGTGTGGGTAGAGCCTGGGCAAGAAGCGAGAGGATAACTCCTCTGGGTGTACAAACACAATACAAAGGCATTAGAGACTTTAGGGAAAACCTGGATAATAATAGGTTTGGGTTTTATTTTTTAAAACAGATGAAATTAACTGGACATTGTTGCAATGTTATTTCTTTACACCTTTAGTACACATAGTTATCACATCTCAAAAATCTGGCCTGAAACTTAAAAGTGTTCCAGAGAGAAGGGTATATTAATCCCAGAGTCTACTACAGGAGACTTGTTATTTACCTGTATGTTAGACTAAGTTATCAGCTTGTACATCTTAACACTTCTAGTTCTGAGTTCCCTGCCTTTTTTCCTTTTATCTTTCTTTTTTTT
>PVJN01054713.1:0-13313 GCA_004026805.1 Lasiurus borealis | reverse complement strand
TATGATACTTATACTCAATGGTGAAAAATTGAAAACTTTTTCTCTAAGATCAGGAATAAGACAAGGTTGTCCACTCTTACCACTCTTCTTCAACATAGTATTAACCAGAACAGTAAGGCAAGAAAAAGAAATAAAAGGCATCCAAATAAGAAAGAAAAACTGTCACTTCTATGGGTAGCTTGATTTTCTATATAGAAAATCCTAAAGGAAATCAAAACAAAACAAAACAAAAACTAATGGAAACAATGAACAAATATAGTCAAGTTTCAGGATATAAAATCAATGTGCAAAAATGTATTACCTTTCTGCGTACTAACAACAAAACTTCAAAAAAAAATAAATGAAAAAAACAATTTGTTTTGCAATTGCAACCAGAAGAATAAAATGCAGACAAACAGGGATAGCTTCTACTCACCAAAGAATAAAATGCCTAGGAATAAACTTAACAAAAAAGAGGAAGAAAATACCTATATACTGATAATTAAAAAGCATTACTAAAAGAGGTTAAAAAAGAGACAACAAAACGAAAAATACCCTGTGTTCATGGATTAGAAGAATCAACATATTTAAAATGGCATACTTACAAAGCAATATACAGATTTAATGCAATCTCCATCAAAATCTCAATATTACTTAAAAAAACAGAATGAGAAATCATCAGATTTGTATGAAAATACAAAAGATCCAGAATACCCACAGAAATTCTGAAAGGAAAAGAACAAAACTGGAGGTATTATGCTACCTGACTTCAAATTATACTACAGAGCTACTATACTCAAAAAAGCATGGTATTAGCAGAGAAATAGACATACAGATCCATGAAACAGAATAGAGCCCAGCTAAAAAACCACATGCTTGTGGACAGATAATTTTCAATAAAGGAGCCAGAAACAAAGGAATAAAAATAGTCTCTTTAAGAAATGATGCTGGAAAAACTGGAAAGCTGCATGCAAATGAATGAAACTGTATTATACAGTGGTACCTCGAGATATGAGTGTCCTAACATACGAGATTTTTGAGATACGAGCCATCGAGCAAGCAATTTTGCTCTGAAATACGAGCAACATTTGAGATAGGAGTAATCGTGTGCATCAGCTGGCTGCACACAACCCACCAGTTTACCGCGACTCAAGGGTCTCATAGTTTCCCATGCCTCAAGGTTACAGAACGAATTAAACTCGTATCTCAGGGTACCACTGTACTTTGTCCCCATGTACAAAAATTATTTCAAAATGGATTAAAAACCTAAATATAAGACCCGAAACATTAAGTCACATAGAAGAAAACAAATAGAGTTGTCTGGCTGTTTGTTTTCTTCTATGTTACTTATGTATCAACCTATGAACCAAGTCAAGGGTCAATTCTGCTCAGGGCACATGCCTGGGTTGCTGGTTAATTCTCCAGTAGAGGTCTGCTGAAAGGCAACAATGATGATCTCTCTCATCATTGATGTTTCTATTTCTCCCTCTCCTTTTTTCTCTGAAATCAATAAAATTTTTAAGAACAGAAGAATATAGTTAACAAACTTATGGACCTGGGTTGTAGAGAACATTTTACAAACTTGACCCCAAATGCAAAGGAAGTAAAAAAATAAACATAAATGAATGGGACTATATTAAACTAAAAAGCTTCTGCACAGCCAAAGAAACTGGCAACAAAACAGAGGGAGCCAACCAGGAAGATGATATTTGCAAGCAGTAGTCTCTACAAAACAGAAGTCCCTGCATGTGGGAACCTCTTTCCACATCCCGCATGGTTCAGGGTTCCCCGTTCAGGGTTTGGGTTCTGAAGGAGGCCACAAGCAAAAGAAATGAGAGACTAGAAAATATTAATTTGGCTATATTGGGGGGCCAGGCGGGAGCCTTCCTCTAATGGAAAGGACTGCCACTTGCTCTGGCCTTTTTCTCCCTTTTATTAAGACTTTGGGACACACCCCTAGCCTTTAAGCAGGAAATAACAAAAACAGAAATTAACATGAAACAAACAGGTAGAGGTTGCTTCAGCCAACAATGTTTCAACTAAACAGGGAGTAATTAGCTCTGACCTTTCAGAGCAGTTAATGTTGACCAGCCTTCTGGCCTCCTGTTTACATCCATTTAGTAAGAACAATGTTTGGTTTCCGACAACTACAAAGCCATAGTCCCTACAAATTTCCAAAATATATAAAAAAAAAAATCATAAAACTCAACACCAAACAAACCAACAACCCAACCACAAGTTGGCAGAGGACCTGAAAATACACCCCTTCCAAGAAGACATATTAACAGCCAATAGATACATGGAAAAAAAAAAGTTAAACTTCACTAGCTATTAGGGAAATGCAAATCAAAACTACAATGAGATACCACCTTACAGAGTGGCCATTATCAACAATGCAAGTAGTAACAAGTGTTGGAGAGATTGTGGATAAAAGGGAACCCTCATCCACTGCTGGTGGGAATGTAAACTGGTACAACCACTATGGAAAGCAGTCTGGTGATTCCTCAAAAATTTAAGAATAGAGCTCTCATAGGACCCAGCAATCCAACTCCTGGTTTTATGCTGGAAAAACTCGAAATTATGTATTCACAAAGATATATGCACCCCTATGTTCATTGCAGAATTATTCATTATGGCGAAGACATGAAAACAATCAAAATGTACTGCAATAGAGAGCTGGATAAAGAGGATGTGGTACATATATACAATAGAATACTACTCAGCCATAAGAAAGAATGAAATAGTGCCATTTGCAACTACATGGTTGGACCTTGAGAACATTATGCAAAGTAAAATGAGTCATTCAGCAAAAGCTTAGAAGCATATGATTTCATTCATAAGTGGGATATAAAACTGAAACTCATGAACACAAAAATCAGTGTGGTGGTTGCCTGATGGAAGGGGGTAAACGGGAAGGAGATCCTAATATCGGATGACAGGACATTTGACTTTCAGTGGCTGATGTACAGTGCAATATACAGATCTTATAAGATAGAAACTCACACCTGAAACCTATATGTTAATGTTGACCAATGTCACCTTAATTAATTTAATAAATAAAAAAAGAAATAGGAAAATCTACAATACTTAAATCTTTAATTTTATTATAAAATTATTATTTATAATGCATAATTATTAAAATGAGAATAGAAGTATTTAGATTTTTGTTGGATTAAAGAAAACAAGTTATTTCTTTTAAATATAAAATTAAGTTTAGATATCATTAGGGCACAAATCCATTGATGGAGCAAACCCTTTTATTGGAGTAATAATAGTTTTACCTATTTAAAAAAAAAAACAGCAGCCTAACTTTGCTTCTAAAAAAAAAATCAAGGAATTTTTAAAAGTAAAAAGAAAAAAATAAAACATCCAAAGTCCTTCCTCTTTTTCATAAATAACTTCTTACATACATATGGTTCAGTAAAATTGAGGAATAATTTCACTAAGATAATCATATTTACTTATGTTTTATTAGCTTTAATGCTTACTCGTTTAAATAGAAAAAGGTAACTTTTGATAGAAAATATTAAGCTGAGAAATTTATGAAATTCAGATACACATTCTCCCCTTGACCAATCAGTGTGGTCAAATGTGAATATATTTAAGAAGAGAGTAACTCCATTTGAAACTGTTTAGATGTTGGGGTGAAGAGAAAATGGCTGTTCCCTGATAAGATGTACAGACTATTCCTCTGATAAGAAAACGGTATTTGGAGGAAAATACAATGTCTCAGAGAGATTCTGTGGTTAGTGGAATGTGTTTTTGCAGGTTAGTGCACCCCAGCAAGTGAATCAAATCTGTTAGCAAATACTATGTTTTAACACCAGACTCTCAAGATTAATAAAAGGACTCAAATACATAAATTGAAAAGGCTAAATCCTATTTTGTAAAACTACTATTTGAAATTCTCTGCTTTTTAGATAGTCCCTTATTCTATAAAGTCAACTCTGCTATTTTTTAGATAGCCCCTTATTCTGAAAAAATAACTTTGCTTTCTAGCTTGCTTGAATAATAAGGAAGATAAACTTAGCTGTCTGACCATGTAGACCAGAGAGTAGATACACCCATACTCTCATGCCATGACGCATATATTTTTTAATTGGATAGAACTGTGTTGTTTTCAAGGCCACAAGTTTCCACCAAGATAACCACTAAGCACACAAAAATAAAAAGGAAAATTCTGCTTGTTGCTCTGCATAGAATTTGAATTCATTTTTCTTTAAAGCCCACCATTGTATATTAAAGTGTGACTTCAAACTCTCTAAGCATTGCAACAACATCCTTACAATAAGTGATTGTTTGGACTAAATCGTGTCCTTCCAAAATTCATATGTCCAAGGTCTAACTTTCTGTATCTCAGAATAGAGCCTTTAAAAAAGGTAATTAAGTTAAAATGAGGTCATTGTGATGGGCCCTAATCCAGTATCACTAGTGTCCTCTTAGGAAGAGGAGATTAAGATACACACACACAGAGAAGACCATGTGAAAATAGAAAGAATGCCCTATTTCCCTGGTTATCTGCAAGCCAGAGAGAGACGACTCAGAAGAAATAACTGAGTTCATCTAGCTCTCTGATATCTAGCCCAAGCCACCAATCAGTGGCACTTTATTATGGCAGCCCTAGGAAACTAATATAATACTTTACCCATATTTGTTTCTTCATTAACCTGTATTATTATTATTGACAACTCTTTGGATCATTTTAAATAGTGACATCTTTTTTCTTGCTCTTATTCAGTGCTTTTTTTTTTTTGTCTCAAGTAGTGTTGTTTTTTGTTTGTTTGTTTGTTTAATGAGGTCAAAAATTCAAAGAATATTTTTCTTATTGTTTCCATTTTGCCAAAGTAAGTGACTTGTTAATCATTTCTTTAAATAATTTTATGTTGGCAATAAAATCTAGAGAAGAAATCTAAATTGTCATGCAATGCCCCTAGAAATATCTAAATCAGTTGTGACAGTCAAATGTCTTTCCATTGCAGAACTCAGAATAAGATTTGTGTGTTTTCTAATGCAGCCACAAGTAATGTCAAAAAGAAACAATTTTATTCTGTATTAGGGTTCTTTGCTTTAAAGCAAAACTCTTATTTATTTAAGATAAGTCATTTAATCAATGTGGCAAAGGCAATATATCGTGGAGTTTTCAACATTACATTAAGAAGATAATCAATAGTTTGAGACAATAAAATAAAAATGTTTTCAGTTTTATTAAACTTTGGGGACATGAGGATAGCAATTGGGAAGTAAAATAGCATTAAAAGTCAGTTAACATAGCTATTATCACAAAGTGTGTCTGACTCACTGCATAGTATGGGGTTTTTCAGGCAAAATCAGATTGAAAAACAATCACAAGAAAAAAAGAAGAAAGAATAAGCAAAACTATGCAATTCAGCAACTTCCAGAGAATAAGCAATGATATAGTTTTGTATCAATGTACCATGTTTCCTATTTTAGCATTTTTTCCTTTTCAAGGCATTTACATCTCTTAAAATTAAGAAATATTTTAAATATAGACTATTAGAACCAGAAAAATATCGATGAAAGAGTCAATTGAAATTAAGGTTGAAATACAGACAATTAAAAAGTCTTCATGTATAAGATAGTATGCTTAGCTTATTTTATACATTAATGTATTTCATTCTCAGACCAATCCTCCTAGTGTTGTTTGACAATTGAGTAAAATGAGGCCTAGATGCTCTCACCTACTACAAACTTAGCCAGCAAATGAAAGCCAGGCTGAGCCTAGTGCCATTTCTGCTGCTTAGCCACCTAAAGGACACAAACGTTCTGGGCATCTTTGGCTGTGGATCAGGGAAATGCCATAATCAAAACTAGTTAAGGTGCTAACTAAACTCAAAGGGCACTTTTTCCATTCATTCCCTAAAAGAAACTTAGCCAGTCACCATCACAAGTAGAACACTGTTCAATTGTTCTTTGTTTATAGCTTTTGGTTATTTTAAAAATGATAGTGTATATTTTATTTTTGTAACAAATATTTAATTTTTTAATTATCTAAAATAATCCACAATTTTAAAGAGTGAAAAGACAAATGAAAAAAAGAAATATTTGTTACTTCAAGTAAGTCAATGGTTAATTCAGACATAGACAGGTATCTTTCCACTGTCATTTGAAAATCATGGTATAGGAAGCTGAAGAATATGGCGGTTGGCAGGATGAAGGTGAGGGAGAGGAAGTGAGTGAGGGGACAAAAGGAGAAGGTGTGGGTAGGTGTGGTAGGTGTGTGATTGAGTGAGGGACAGTTGAATCTCACGAGAATAGTGGGTACTGGAAATTCAGGTTCTCTTGGACAAGGAAAAACTGCCATCACAGCTGGCAACTCCCTGGACTGCAGAACTCTGGAGAGGAGCCCACGCCATGATGAAATGGAAAATGGGATTTCTTTGGGAACTCATCAGTACCACCAGCCAGACCGGCCTTGGAGCTGCCCTACAACCCAACAACCAATCAGCCAGATTCCTGCTACCACAGCTGCAAAACCGTGGACCCTGGGACCTCCACCTAAAAAGAAGTGAGTGCAATCTCCCCCTCCCTAGTAACATCAGCGTGGCTGCAGGCACATACTGGTCCCGGCTTGCAGAACTCCTGGGTAGCCGCATTTGCATGCACCGCTGTTTCTCATTCTGCAGCATGCCCTCGTGTCCTAGTCCCTGTGTTTGAGCATTTGTGGCATGACCTCCTATCTGGTTTGTGAAGCTTCCTGGTTTCACTTTGCTGTGTGTCCTCATGGCAGCCACACATCACAGGCTTTCTGCAGCATGTTTCTGGTGGTAAACTCCCTAAGCAGTGCCTAGGAGCCACTGGGAGCCTCTGCAGATGTGATTTGGTAACTCTGGGCACCACAGTCATGCCTCTCCAGGGTGTAGGCCCCCTGAAACACATCACTTCAACAGACAGGTCCTTGGTGCCACTGTGTATCCCCACTAGGCACACATGATCTCAATTAAGGGTACAAAATAGCAAAAATAGAGACATTCCTTTCCACAATTATGCTGCTCAATCTCACAGATCTACATCAAGAGAACACCAAGAGCTCCAGTAGGGAACTACAATACATAACTGACACAGGAGAACTGTGAGAACACACAAGTAGCACCATCTCCCAAAAAACCTTGGGTAGCAAAGCAATTGGGTCTACAATTAAAACATAACAGTAAAACATGGGAAGACATAAAAGCAATTCTAAAAGGAAAGAAAAAGAGGAATCACCAGAAAGGGAGTTAGATGAAATTGAAGCCAGCAGCCTTTCAGAGAAAGAATTCAGAGTAATGGTTTTAAGGAAGTTTAAAGGATGGAAGACAAATACACATAAGTCAATGAGAACTATAAGAAGCTGAAGGAGAATGTCACCAACATGAAATGAAACCAAGAGGAGATGAAGAATGACATAGCTGCAATAAGGAACACAATGAAAGGCCTAAACAGTAGACTAGAAGAGACTGAGGACTGCATCAGCGAATTAGAAGACAAGGTGGAAAAAACACACAAATACAACAGAAACTGAAAAATAGATTTAAAAACAAGAAGAGAGCCTAAGGGAGCTTTGGGACAACACAAAAGGAAACAACATTAGCTTAATTGGGATACCAGATGGAGTGGAAGGGTTGCAAGGAATAGAAAACCTATTTGAAGAAATAATGACAGAAAATTTCCCTGATATTGGCAAGAGAAAAAAAAAATGCAAGTCCAAGAAGTACACAGAGTCCCAAACAAGCTAAACCTCAAAAGACAGATGCCAAGATACATCATATCTTGAAGGTTGCCAGAGAGAGACAGAAAGTTAACTACAAGGGATCTCCTCTTAGAATATCAGCTGATTTCTCAACAAAAACACACTAGACCAGAATGGAATGGAATGCAATATATAAAGTGATGCAAAACAAGGGTCTGAACCAAGAATACTATACCCAGCAAGGCTATCATTCAAAATTGAAGGTGGCATAAGGAGCTTTACAAACAAGAAAGGGCTAAGAGATTTTATCATGATCAAGACAACAATGCAAGATATGCTAAAGGGATTGCTGTAAAAAGAAGAAAGAGATACACAAGAAAAAAAAACACAAACACTAAGAAAAAATATGACAACAAACATGAACTTCTCAATAATATCATTAAACGTAAATGGGTTAAATGCATCAATCAAAAGACATAGAGTAGCTGAATGGTTAAGAACACAGGACCCATACATTTGCTGTCTACATGAGACCCACCTCAGAGCAAAGGATTAACACAGACTGAGACTAAAGTGATAAGAAAACATTTTTCAGGCAAATAGAAATGAGAAAAAAAGCTGGGGTGGCAAAACTTATATCTTACAAAATAGAACTCAAAGTAAAGGCTATAACAAGAGATAAGGAAGACCACTACAAAATACTAAGAGGAGCAATTCATCAAGAAGATATAACTCTGGGAAACATATATGCACCTAATACAGGAGCATATATATAATACATAAAAAAAAACCTCTTGGAAGATATCAAGGGAAAAATCAACAATAAAATCATAGTAGAGGATTTTAATACACCACTGACATCTCTGGACAAATCCTCTAGACAAAAAATCAGCAAAGAAACAGCAATTCTAAATAACTCACTAGATCAGATAGACCTAATTAATATCTTCAGAACATATCAAACCAAAGCCACAGCATATATGTTCTTCTCAAGGGCACATGGGACATTCTCAAAAATAGACCACATATTGGGTCACAAGCAAAGTATCCGTGAATTCAAAAAGAATGAAATCATATCAAGCATTTTTTCAGATCACAATGGCATAAGATTAGAAGTAAACTAAAATAAAAACATCCCAAAAAATTAAAACACTTGGAAGTTGAAAAGCATGTTACTAAACAATGATTGTGTTATAAATTAGATCAAAGAAGAAATTAAAAATATCCTGGAGACTAATGACAATAAAAACACAACAATGCAAATGCTATGGAAAGCAGTGCTGAAAGAGGAGCTTATAGCTCTACAGGCCTGCCTCAAAAAACAGGAAAAAATTGTAATGAATCACCTAACTCAACAACTCAAAGAACTAGAAGGAGAGCAACAAGAAATGCTCATTGTGAGCAGAAGGAAGGGAATAATAAAGATCAGAGCAGAAATGATTGACATAGAGACCAAAACAAAACAAAACAAAAAAAAAAACAATACACAAAATCAATAAAACAAAGAGCTGGTTCTTCAAAAGAATGAACAAGATTGGTGAACCTCTAGCCAGGATCATCAAGAAGCAAAGAGAGGACCCAAATAAACAAAAACAGAAATGAGAGAGGGGAAATAACTACAGACCCAAGAGAAATATTAAAGATTGCTAAAAAATATTATGAACAACTCTATTCTAACAAATTTCAAAACCTTGAGGAAATGGTTACATTCCTAGGAAAACACAACCTTCCAAAACTCACACAGAAAGATTCTAAAATCTCAACACACTGATAACTATGGAAGAAATTGAAGCAGTCATCAAAAAGCTTCCAGCAAACAAAAGCCCAGGACCAGATGGCTTCACAGAGGAATTTTACCAAACATTCATAGAAGAACCAAAACCCATCCTTCTCAGGCTATTCCAGAAAATTCAAGAGAAAAGAACACTTCCAAACTCTTTCAATGAAGCCAGCATCACACTAATACCAAAACCAGATAAAGATAACACAATGAAAAAGAATTACAGACCAATATCCCTCATGAACATAGATGCCAAAATCCTCAACAAAATTCTAGCAAATTGAATCCAGCAGTACATCAGAAAGATCATACACCCTAAAAAAGTAGGATTTATCCCAGGGATGCAAGGATGGTACAATATCCACAAATCAATAAACATGATACATCACACAAACTAATTGTGAGATAAAAATTACATAATCATATCAATTGATGTAGAAAAAGCATTTGACAAAATCCAACATCCTTTCTTGATAAAAATTCTGACCAAGGTGGGAATAGAAAAATCATACCTCAACATCATAAAAGCTATATATGACAAATCCACAGCCAACATCATACTCAATGGGCAAAAACTAAAACCATTTCAACTAAAAACAAGAACAAGACAGGGATGCCCACTCTCACCACTCTTATTTAACATAGTGCTGAAAGTATTAGCTATTGCTATCAGAAAAGAAAAAGAAATAAAAGGCATCCAAATAGGAAAACAAGAATTAAAACTGTCCTTATTTACAGATGACATGATACTGTACATAGAAAACCCTAAAGACTCCATTAAAAAATTATGAGACTTGATAAATGAATTCAGCAATGTAGCAGGATACAAAATTAACACCAAGAAATCTATTGCATTTTTATATACCAATAATGAACTGGCAGAAAGAGAGACTAAAACAGCAATCCCATTTACCATCCCACCAAAAAAATAAGATACCTAGGAATAACCTTAACTAAGGAAATAAAAGATCCATACGCAGAAAACTACATGACACTGAAAACAGAGATAGAGGAGGACATAAACAGATGGAAGAACATACCATGTTCATGGATTGGAAGAATCGATATTATCAAAATGTCCATTTTATCCAAAGCAATCTATAAATTCAATGCAATCCCATGAAAATACCAAAAGGCACACTTCACAGGCCTAGAACGAACTTTCCAAAAATTCATCTGGAATAAAAAAAGATCCCGAATATCTGTAGCAAGCCTTTGAAACAAGAACAAAGTAGGTAGGATCTCAATACCCAATTTCAAGCTGTATATGCACCCCTATGTTCTCAAAACTGCCTGGTACTGGTGTAAGAACAGAAACTTAGATCAAAGGAATAGAATAGAGAACCCAGAAATTGACCGAAACCACTATGCTCAATTAATATTTGACAAAGGAGGCACAAACATACAATGGAGTCAAGACAGTTTCTTCAACAAATGATGTTGAGAAAATTGGACAGAAACATGCAAAAAAATAAAACTAGACTACCAACTTACACCATACACAAGAATAATCTCAAAATAGATAAAGGACCTAAACATAAGATGGGAAACCATAAATATCCTAGAGGATTCCCAAGGCAGAAAAATCTCCAACACATGCAGAAGAAACTTCTTCACCTATACAGCTCCTTGAGGCAATGGAAATTAAAGAAAAAATAAACAAATGGGACTACTTCAAAATAAAAAGTTTTTACACAGCAAAGGAAACCATCAACAAAACAACAAGAAAGCCCACTGCATGGGAAAACATATTTGGCAATGATATCAATGATAAGGGTGTAATCTCCAACATTTACAGAGAACTCATACAAATTTATAAAAGGAAGATAAACAAACCATTCAAAAAATGGGCAACTGATCTAAATAGGTACTTCTCCAAAGAAGACAGAAGGAAGGCCAAGAGCCATATGAAAACCTGCTCAAAGTCACTAATCATCAGAGATGCAAATCAAAACAACAATGCAGTACCATCTCATACCTATCAGAATAGCTATCATCAACAAATCAACAAACAACAAGTGTTGGTGAGGATGTGGGGGAAAAGGAATCCTTGTGCACTGCTAGTGGGAATGCTGATTGGTGCAGTCACTGTGGAGAACAGTATGGAGTCTACTCAAAATCTAAAAATGGACCTCCCATTTGACCCAGAGATCCCACTTCTAGGAATATCCCAAGAAACTAGAACCTCCAGTCTGAAAGGATATATGCACCCCTATGTTCATAACAGCACAATACACCATAGCTAAGATTTGGAAACAGCCTAAGTGCCCATCAGCAGATGACTGGATTAAAAAACAATAGTACATCTACACAATGGAATACTATGCTTCGGTACAAAAGAAGGAACTCCTACCATTTGCAACAACATAGATGGAAATGGAAAGCATTATGCTTAGTGAAATAAGCGAGGCAGACAAAGACAAATATCACATGATCTCATTCATCTGTGAAATATAATGATTGACATAGACTGATGATCAAGATCAGATTCAGAAAATGAGAAATGTCGATCAAAACATCAAACCTCGCTGAAACCGGTTTGGCTCAGTGGATGGAGCGTTGGCCTGTGGACTGAAAGCTCCCAGGTTCAATTCCGCTCAAGGGCATGTACCTTGGTTACGGGCATATCTCCAGTAGGGGTCATGCAGGAGGCAGCTGATCGAAATCTCTCTCTCATGGATGTTTCTAACTCTCTGTCTCTTTCCCTTCCTCTCTGTGAAAAATCAATAAAATATATTAAAAAACAACAACAACAACAACAACAAACCTCGGGGAAGGTGAGGGTTTGTGGGAATAAGGGGGAGAGATCAACAGAGGGACTTTCATACATGCATATGAGCATAATCATTGGGCACAGACAGTGGGGAGGGTGGGGCATGAGAGGGAAAAGGGGAGTAATGGGAGAATAAGGACAGAAGTAAATAAATTAATTATATTTAAAAATATTATTATAATAAAACATTAAATCTAATTCATACAGTGATCACAAAAACCTTAAGAGAAATTCTTTCATGTGACAAAGATTTTTAAATGAAACACTGTAGCATGAAAATCATTTTGGAAGGAAATAAAGATATGTTTCCTTCAAAGGTCGTAAGGATTGTAATTGAAACTCAATATATTTGGCCTTTTGAGCTAAAGTAAGCAATCTTTCTTTTTGCCTCCCAGAAAAAGTTTATATAAAGTTACAATAAGAAATTGACAGCCACTTTGAAACTGAATTATCATGGCCTAGAGCAGTGGTTCTCAACCTTCCTAATGCCGTGACCTTTTAATACAGCTCCTCATGTGGTGGTGACCCCCAACCATAAAATTATTTCCATTGCTACTTCATAACTGTAATTTTGCTACTGTTATGTACTGTAATGTAAATATCTGATATGCAGGATGTATTTTCATTGTTAAAATTGAACATAATTAAAGCATAGTAGGAGGAGCCAAGATGGCGGCATAGGTAAACACCTACACTGCTGCCTTGCACAACAATTTCAAAACTACAACTAAAAGACAGAACAGACATCATCCAGAACCACAGGAAAGCTGGCTGAGTGGAAGTTCTACAGCTAGAAGGGCTCACGGAGACCCAGAGGAGCTGCAAGAAGCTGAGGTACGGAGACGTGCGCGCTGAGAGAGCGGGTACCCGAGTACCTGGCTGGCTTTCTCTGGCGGGAGGGAAACGGAGACTCCCAACTGCATTGAACCCTTTATTATCCTACAACACTAAACCCCAGACCCAGCCGAAACTCATACGGGGGGAGTTTGGACTGTGAAAATGGAGAAGTGCATGGAAATTTAGGGGAGTTGCAAAAGATAGGTCTGGTCACAGTGGCGCACACGCGCACACACAGGGCGCCGGCGCCACACTGA